>JARKHS020031304.1:0-35067 GCA_030143305.2 Amblyomma americanum | reverse complement strand
CCCCTTCGCGGCGTCAAAAGCGCTGTAACTGTCCCTCTAGATGGACACCTGAACAACGCCATCAAGGAAGGGATGAAGGAGGGGGTGATTCAGGGAAGAGAGATAGAGGCGCCGTGGTGGAGGTCTCCGAATGTGGCGCGACCATGATTGTAACCTGAAGGTAAAATGAAGGTTGCGCTTTTTCCAGCGTCCTTCTGATCCGGCTGGCAGTAAAATCTGACCAAGCGTTCGCACCACCGTATTGCAGATCTCCCTCGCGGGGATGTCCCGAGCTGCGGTAAACGCAGAAAAGCATGCTTCCGAGGAGAGTGCTGCATCCTTAGTGCGATGTCACAAATGTGTGCTCCTCCTCCACGTCCTCGCAACGCTTGGCCAATCAGCGAGTTTTTTTAGACGGACTGACACGGAGGCCCTTGAGGAAAAAGAAAACTTTATTTGGTGCTTGTCGTCATGAGGGACTATATTTTAGTTGGTTAATTGCCGTTTCCTTTATTTATTTTTGCTCTCCGAAAATCTGCTCGCTAATGCCACGTCTTGAATTCATCCCTATATAATCGATCTCCCCCCCCCCCTCCCTCGTTTTTAGTCTTGGTGTAGCTGCGATGCTTGTTTTATAGGTCTGACTAAAATTTGTCGCTTATTTGTTAAAGTTGCCTCTAGAGTCAGACACATCTTCAAAGACAAAGGTTTCTTCTTCCTGATTCAGGTCATTTACCTCTTTTTTCTGGGCATTCCCATAAAGTATGTGAGCCGGAAGACAGCGCAAGACAAAATGTACATACTGGAGGATGGAGGTCGGCTCTGCTGGAAGCTATACATTGTGAGGCGCTTGAGTGGCGTAAAGTTCTCATTTGTGCTTGTTCACTAAATAGTGATCCTCGTTCCCTGGTGAGGAAATTGTGAGGGAAGACGAATTTGCAGTGCATTGCGAGTGCGTTTCTTCTCACGTCGCGTAGAATTCCGTGCTTGGCGCCGGGTCAGTACTCGCAGGGACCAGCAAGTTTGCTTTTTAGATTCCTAGCATATCCGTATGCCCTGGAATCCAAATAATTTCGCACTGCCTGCACTTCCACTTGTCTAAGACGCTGGCTGCCCTGAGGCTGTCAGTGATGTTTCTTCGGGATTACAGTGAATTCGTCAATATGGAGGGAGTTGGAATGTGTCCGTCTAGCGAGAATTCCTGTGTATATTTAAAAGCTTGCACTGTAGCGACGATTTTCGCTTCGCTTAGTGTTTGTACTCCCTTTCTGGCAGTGACCTTAATCGTGATTGGTGTGCTCGTCTCGTTTGCTATCGCTATGCCAATTTGTCACCAGTAAGTCCAGCGTCAACGAACAAGTGACGATTTTCGGCAGCCGTGTCGATAAGCTTTTTGTGAGTAAGGGCTCTAAATCTCCGTCTTTCTACGTCTTTTTCTCTGTCGCTAGTACCAGGTAAAGGCGCTTAATTTATCAGATAATGATGATTTTATTGTAATGGCGCAAGGGCAGCTTGGTCAAAGAGCTTTATAACTAACGTTTTTTTTTTTTCGTCTACGCGGTGTAGGGTGAAAAAAACTCGTTTTTTCAACCATTTCCTCCTAGAGCAGCCGGACACCAGGCCAGAGTAGAGATTGTACCCATTAGATAACCGGTTGGTACCCGGTGGCACTGGGTATCGAACCCCAAACCTGCCGCATACGAAGCCGATGCCCGAACCACTAAGCCACAGCTGCGGTGTATTTAATTAGATCAAACGTGATGTTCCACCGACAGCGTAGGTGTTGCGACTCTAGAAGAAAGCTGGTGAGGGCTGGTTGGCGCAAGTGTGCGTCTCGTTCCCTATGTCCCACCCTCTTAGCGCTATTACATCCTTTCTCTCTGGTGTTTTCATGTTCAGACCTCTGCAACTGCGTACTCTGTGGGTGTCAGAATATGCCTTCCTTGCTTATATTTCAGCACCCGTTGAAACTGGATCCCTTTGTGGACTGGAATCAGCTCGTCTGCTGTGCAATGCTGGCCACTAAGTCTGAAGAGATAAATTCCCTGCTGTTATGGGAATGCGTAGGGCAACCTCTGTTGCTTTCGTTGTGAGCGTATCGAGCCAAGACCCTATAAAATAAATGTTAAATGTATTCCTATTTGAAGAACAAAATAGCAAAACTTGAGTATTCTCTTTCTCCTCGGGCCGTGTTGACCATGGGCGCCAGAAAATCGACTTAGGTGCACATAAGCAAGTCTTGGAGGCCAGTATATGTACCGTCCAAGTAACGCCCGTAGCTGCGTCTTTCTATTCCTGAAAATTGCCATGCAAAATGTACGCGCTAAAATGTTTACTCAAAGCGTTCCACACCCACAGACACGCTTCATGATCACGATTTGCAATGAGATCGCCGGGAAGCCTCCATTCTGAAAAATATCCAACTATTATTTGATGCATAATCTGAAAAAAAAATGGTTGTGGTTTAGCTGTGGTTGAACCTGGATTGACGCGATAGCTACAGCTGGCCGAGTGGAACTCGCTTAGTCGAAATGCAAAGTCATCTCTCAGTCGAACTGCAGTCAGTCTTTCGCCGTTCCGTTTCGCTGGGCGTCTCTCTTCATTTCCGTCCCTGGACGTGGATTCACTCTCTCCTCCCTCTCCCCCTCTCCACCCCCCCCCCCCCCCCGCTTGGTTTCGCCGGCGCGCCGCGCCGCCGGCAGCTGCTGCACACCACGTGACCAGCCACAGCGCCGCCACGGCGGCCACGGGGTGGCCACGCAGCTCAAGGAGTCCCACGCTGAAGGCTCGAAATTATAGCGTAATGCAGCTATCACTTCAAAAAAAAAAGACAATAACGCTTAGTACTGCGACAAAGCATGATGAACGCTCAGAAGTCCACATCAAAAGACCCTGGCGACCTTTCATTAAGCCATGCCACAGGTGACGTTGATATACTTTCGCGGATGGTGCTCGATCTGTTGATGGCTCTTTCATGCAATCTGAAAGCCATCTAGCCAAAAGCAAAGGAAGCTAACCAAATCTAGAAATGAACGAAGGCCAACGGAGTCCGAAGGATCCCCAGCCGCATCCAGAGAATGGCCAGAAAGTTCCCACCGCGTCCCGTAGCTGAGGAACTACTCTGTATACCACCTCTCATAACAGTACTCGCAGCAACCTTTCCCCCAGGGTTGCCTATGAAGCTGGTCGGATACTGCAACAAATATAGTAAATAATTAGGCTAGGTAGCTTATTTGTTTTGTTGAAAAGCGTATGCACCCATCGAGAAATAGGGACGCTGGTGCGCGCAAACTGAGGGAGTCAGCTGGTCATCCGCCAGCAACGGACGCTGATGCTTGCATGATGGATGTGGATGAGAAGCCTCAAGAAGCAGCATGTGCGACCGACTGCTGTATCTGGTCGGACCGCAAGATGACACCACTATAGCTATATCTGTCTGCGGCATGTCCGCGCATGCTGCCACAACTCTGGCAAAATCATTTCTCTGCATTTTCGAGGTACTCCCCGCAACAATATTGACTGATATTCTTTCCTTATTTTCCCCAGTCCACCCCTTCTTGTTACAGGTATTGCTGTTTCGAAAAGTGGACAATATAGTGTGGGGCGTGTGCAATATATTAAAACGCATGGCTATAGCCGAGTATTTAGGCGAAATGTTTTTTTTTTCGCTATTACATCGGACGCTAAACCATGATGACCTTCAGTGATATACGCATATACGTCTCCATTGCCACGTGAGCGCCCGCCGCTACCGAAGACGACTACGGTAGCGCGAGACGCGGGCAGGCAGTAATCACGTGACCTGTAGCGGGGCAGCCTCAAGCACCCGTGGCCGCTTCGCCTTCGCGGCCCAGAGCGGAGGTGACGGGCGTGCAGCTCCTTCGCCACGGCCGACACGGCACCGTCTGATAAGCCACAGTCCGCAGACGAGATTCAACGCGCTCGCTAGAGTGAGAAGAGTCGGCAAATGGCAGAATCCAGTGTACGTAGCACGTGTGAGGCGGAACGCGAAGCCAGACGCTTCGCCGTCAAACCGAACGTTGTCGCAACATGAACTTAGCATATGCTCGGGAGAGGTAGGTGGTGGTGAAAAACATTTATAAGCAATTAAATTTTTACAGAAAGGTGATTGGGGTAGGACCCTATTGGCCCTTTCCCCTCACAGTACTAGGTGGAGCCCCTATTCCGGGGCCCCATTGGCAAGCAACGCCGCCCGCGTCCGTAAGCGTCCGGACCAGCTGCCCCCTTGGCCGTGCCGGGACCGTCGACGTAGCCGCCTCCAAGACATGTGTACCAACGGATGGCCAGTTTGCTCGCAATGTAGGAACAGCAGCGGGGGCGCCGCCGCGCGGGTCAGCTTTTCGATTAATTTTCATGTTAGACGCATAGCCGGTGTATTTTTTTTCATTGCCTTTTCTTATAAAATGATGAAACGATATCGTTGCAGTCTTTATACTGGTGAATCTACCACTCCAATGATTGTGCTTCTAATTACTTTACTCTTCGCTTTTCTTGCAGTTCCAAGTTGACTGCAACGGCATCGCTAGCCTGCCACCAATCAGTGTCGTTCTGGGCGGAAAGACATATCCTCTGCAAGGAGAGGATTACATCATTAGGGTAAGCCGCGTCAGTGTGGGGCGTTTTGAAAGGGGAAAAGAGCACGCCAATAACTGCGTTGACGCGGCTTCTCCTCCTCCTCCCAGATACCGACGGGGCCCAGCAGCGTCGAGTGCTTCACCCGCATCTCCGAGGGGGGCACTACACCGCTGTGGATTCTTGGTGCGGTGTTCACGCAGAAGTACTACACCGTGTTCGACAGGGGCCAGAACCGGGTCGGATTCGCCACTGCCGTGTAGCCGCATATCCTCGCTACCTGCGTGGAATGACACGCCGCCCATTGTGAAGGAACACGCTTCAGTACAAAATACTCGGCAAATAAAAGTGTCTGCACTCGATGCTGTTTCCATTTTCTCCTCTAGAAATTTTCATGCGTCGTCGGTAACTGAACACTGCATCGAATATCCGGGTTCAAACCCGGCAGCAGCGGCCGCGTTTCTGTGTAAGCGAAACGCAAAGGCGCCCGTGCGATGTCAGTACACGTTAAAGATCCCCATATGGTCGAAATTATTAATACGAAAGCATTGTGACATGGAGTCGGCGTTGACCAGCAGCAGTGCTCCCAAAATATCCCAGGTGACGGCACCGTGGTATCAAAGAAATAAACGCTTCTTCCGAAGGTGCGGGGAATGGAACGCAGGACTTTTGACTGCGGGGCGAGCACGCAAGGCCACAAAACCGCGTTGCTTCTTGGCGAACAAAGGTGAACCTAGTGTACGCGTTGCCTTATGACTGTATGCTAATGGGTAGGTGTGGCGTTAAAAAGAATGGAAAAATAAAAATAATTGAAAAATAAAGAGGACAAAAATTTACAAACTGAAGTGCCGCCTTAATTTTTCCGGAGCCCTCCACTATGGCACCCACTTTCTCTTCTTTCGCGACCACCTTCCTCCCTTCCCTCAGCTGTGGTGACCACCGAGAAGCGGAAGAGAGAGAAAGAGAGAAACTTTATTCAGGTCTCTTAAGAGATTGGCGGTTCGGTCTTTGTCCTCATCGCTGTCGACGCTTGACCTCTTTCAGCAAGGTTCGGCCCCTATTCCAGGGTTCCACTGAGCCGGCTGCTTCGCTTGCGTGCTGCACTAGTGCCCTTTGGACAGTGAGCTCGCAGCTGGTGAGCCGGCTCTCCCATTGCTCCGAACTCGGGGTTTTGTGTTGGTTGAATGCGTAGTTGCGTTCGCACTCCCAGGTGATATGGTATAGCGTGGGTGTTGCCCCGCACCACGGGCATGTGTCCCGGAATTGTGTAGGATACATTTTGTGTAGGATGTGTAAGTTAAAGAAAGTTCCCGTTTTCAGCCTCCGCCAACTAGCTGCTTCTTGCTGTGCTAAAGACTTATGCGGAGGAGAGTATCTAATCCTCCTTCCTCTGTGAAAATTCAATATCTCCGAATATCCGATCTCAACGGTGTAGTGGTGACCCAGGGTTTGTGGCTGCTCAGCTCGGTACGTGATCTCGCGAGTTAAGCTATCCGCCTTTTCGTTACCCTCTATTCCCGTGTGTGCTGGATTCCAGATTATCCTGTGGGTTGTGTTGTGGTTGAGATGCCCTACTTTATGGAGGATATTTAGGGCAGCTCTGCAGATTCTACCTTTCGTGTAGTTTCTGCATGCTTCTTTTGAGTCCGTAAGGATGTATAGTGACTTGTTTCTCCGGTAGCCTTCAGCAGCCGCCAGCGCCACGGCGACCTCCTCCGCCTCAGCTACCTTATAACTTCCGGTGGTCGCGCAGGTAATCAGCTTGCCTGCGTTGTCTACCACTACGGCTGTTGCTCTAATGCATCTTGAATTCCTGTTCCACGGGTATAATGTCGCGTCCGTGTACACCGTGTTTTCGAGCTTGGCTAGATGCCGTTCTACGTAATCTGCCCGCGCCTGTCTCCTGGCCGCTTGGAGATTCGGATCCATGTTTTTCGGTATAGGGCTGACCTGGAGGGTCTCACGGATGTCGTCTGGTACGTCGGCGTATCGATCGAGGCGTCCACTCATGTCTAGACCTAACCTCGTCAGGAGCGCTCTTCCTGTGGCCGTGTCTCTGAGTCTTACTATTTGTGCTCCAAGCTGTGCTTCCATCAGCTCGCTGAAGGTGTTGCTGATCCCCAGCTGTAGCAGCTTTTCGTTCGGTGTATTCTTCGGTAGGTGGAGTGCCGTGTTGTAGGTCGTTCTTAGGATAGTTTCTACTTGTTCCCTTTCACCCTTGTTCATGGGGTGGTACGGGAGCGAGTAGGTCACCCGGCTGACTATTAGGCTTCTGACGAGTTTCAATGTGTCGTCTTCTTTCATTCCGTATCTCCTTTGGGAGACTGGTTATCATGCGACTCGCCTGCTCCGCTGCCTTGTTGAGGAGGCAAATCGTGTGGCTACATTTTCTGCTCCCCTGCAGCCACATTCCCAAAACTCTGATCGTGTCTCTTTCTGGTATGTTTTGCCCCTCCAGCTTCACCTCGAGTGCTGCCTTGGTGGGGTGCCTTCCTATACTCTCAAGAGTTCGGATTTCTCCGTAGAGCAGGCTAGTCCTCTCTTCTTACGTACCCTTCTACACAGTTTGCCGCCTCCTGTAGCTTCTCTTGTTTTCCTCCCAGGGACCCTTGTGTCACCCAAACTGTGATGTCGTCTGCGTACATCCCGTGTTGAATGCCTTGGATTCAGCAAGGCGGAAATTTGGGCGAGTTGGTAAGTGTTCATTTTCGCTCTCAGCGCAACACGAACGGGACACAAGACGAAGGACTAGCACAAACAGGCGCTGACTATCAGCTGGTTTTTTATTGAAGAAAGAAAAGCATATAAATACGAACAGTGAACTACTTATCAATCAACAAAAGTTATCTTGAAGGCACGTGGGAGGTTAGATAGCTCAATTCCCTCTCGGATAACGTTCCGACATAACAATAAATTAACACGCGAAGTTATGGAAGCTTTTTATATTTACCACAACGGCGCAAAATGTATCAGCAGCCCTTCCATAACGTTATCCGAGAGGGAATTGAGCTATCTAACCTCCCACGTGCCTTCCAGATAACTTTTGTTGATTGATAAGTAGTTCACTGTTTGTATTTATATGCTTTTCGTTCTTCAATAAAAAACCAGTTGATAGTCAGCGCCTGTTTGTGCTAGTCCTTCGTCTTGTGTCCCGTTCGTGTTGCGCTGAGAGCGAAAATGAATGCCTTGGATTTCGCCGAGTTTCCTTGCCAGGCCGATCATCGCCACGTTAAAGAGTATGGGCGAGATGACCGAGCCCTGGGGCGTGCCTTTGCTTGGAGTGGTGAAGACATCGCTTCTCAGCGAGAAAGTTACTGCGCCTTTCATTTCCTCAACACCAAAACACAGCGTCCTCATGGCCACAGACGGCGCGCGTGCCAAGTCTCGGCGTTCACTTCTTCTCGCGGCTGCACGTGCTTCGTGCAAGGCAACAACGGAACCTCGTGCGTTCCTGCGAAGGGGTAGAACAAATCTTGTTTTACAGCGACCAACATTCCCCAGCCGTCATTCACCGCATGTGTTGCCACCGTTACGGACACTACTACAGCTGCCGCGCCACAAGTCAGAGGTAAGCGGTCATTGAATCCCGGTGACGAGAATATCAACGAAGCAGGCGCGGAGCTGTGCAGAACGCTAACACATATCGATCGATGCCGCCCAGTCGGTTCCGGTTAGTGCCGGCGGATAGGGCGATGTTCGACTGGTCCCTTGAACTGTATTCTAGGGCAGTGGAGTAGCGCGGCTGGGACGACGCGGAGCAATCTGTGAATGCTTAAACCAGAGTTTTACTGCTCATGAAGCTCCGCCTTAACGCAATGGGAAAGCTTTGCACTATCAGCAACAAATGAAACGCGGACAAGAGAACTGAAATGCCAAGGCAAAAATACAAACATATTACCTTCTGGCGAGGAAATGCGAGCGAGGTTGATTAACACTTCCAAAAGACAGTCTTAGCGCCTTTAAAGTGAAATGAACCTGCGCTGTATTGAGCTTCGTCCAGGAAAGATCTCCTCGTTTTGCTGCTTGTGTTTCAGTTTGCATTTTATCCGTTGCTGATAGTACGCAGCAGAGGCGACCGTGCCGCGGCGCTGGGTGTCGCCTAAAGGCTGGTTCAAGCGACGGAGCCATTGAGCGGCACGTCGCAGCGAAAATTTCCAGCTTTCCAACTCATCGCCGCGACGGCTCCAAACAAGGTTTTTCCGCCGCGGTCCGCCGCGGTGGCTCAGTGGTTCGGGCGCTCGGCTACTGATCCGGAGTACCCGGGTTCGAACCCGACCGCGGCGGCTGCGTTTCCCTAGAGGCCAAACGCTAAGGCACCCGTACATGTGCTGTGGGATGTCAGTGCGCGTTAAAGATCCCAAGGTGGTCGAAATTATTCCGGAGCCCTACACTACGGCATCTTTCTTTCTGTTCTCTTTCACTTCAACTTTATTCAATTTCCTCACGGCGCGGTTCAAGTGTCCGCTGAGATGTGAGACAGATACTGTGCCATTTCCTTTCCTCAAAAACCAATTTTTTGCAGCGGCAGTATACGATTCACTAGCATTTTTCGCATCGGCATCGAGCAGTCGACAGGGCAGGCGGCCGCCGTTGGTAGTGAGCGATACCATAACGGATTGGCACGTAGTTTTCGCTGTTCATACTGCGTGATGCAACTGGTATGTCGCACATGAGTGCTGCAAACGATGCCGAATACTTGATGTGCACCTGATTACCCTTAAGGCATCACATTAACGCAGGAAAAAAAATTGGCTGGGGCTTAGCTAAGGTCAAGCCTGGATATATCCAAGCGAAAAGGTTCGGTGACGCTTATGGTTTAGCTTGTGGTTATGCTTTGCTGCGTCGTTTAGCGAGACGTTCATCTCGTTGTTCGGTTGTCTCGGACGCTCGTTGAGCTTTCAGCCTTTCATTTCTTCGCTCTTTTTAAGCCACCTCCCGTGGTAGCACTTCTGTATCGGTAGTATCACCCTCTTCTCCTTCCATGTTGAATGCGCACGCCTATTCTCTGGCAAGCGGTTATATAGTCGGCCTCCGCGATAAACACGCCCTTGCGGCGAACGTCAAACGATGACGCATAGCGCGCGGCAGTGGCCACCTGCGCAGCGCGTGACGTCACTCGTGCTCCGACATAAGCGCGGTGTTGACTAGCGTAGTGAAGCCTTTCGCTTCAAAATGATCTCGCCCCTGAACAGCGTCAGAAGTGGCAGAGGGCCATACCGCGTCTGTCAAATGCACGTTCTGCTCGCTGCATATTCGTGCCTGCGAAAAAACGTGCGTGAATCGTTCGTATCGATGAATGGATTGTAAAAGGTGCCGTAGTCACGGCGCAGAGCGAGATACCGAAGCTGAAGTCGTACGCCGTAGCGAGGTTAATAGAAGGCCGGCCTTCCGCTGAATTTTTAAGTCGTTTCTCTCTCTCTAGTGTGTGTGAGTGTGTGTGAGAGAGAAAGAGAGGTAGAGGGAGAGAGATAACGTGCGTGCGTGCGTGCGTGCGTGTGTGTGTGTGTGTGTGTGTGTGTGTGTGTGTGTGTGTGTGTGTGTGTGTGTGTGTGTGTGTGTGTGTGTGTGTGTGTGTGTGTGTGTGTGTGTGTGTGTGTGTGTGTGTGTGTGCGTGCGTGCGTGTGTGTGTGTGTGTGTGTGTGTGTGTGTGTGGGGGGTGTGTGTGTGTGTGTGTGTGTGTGTGTGTGTGTGTGTGTGTGTGTGTGTGTGTGTGTGTGAGAGAGAGAGAGAGAGAGAGCCCTCGATGGTAACCATAAAAGATGCAGCCTGGCAGGTGCGACGTTACTCGATAGTGGCGCGCCGCTTAACCGCTGCACCACTGAGTCAGGAGTGGTGTGAGGACTCCGAGGGAGCTGTGAATGTGAAGTTGAGAGTGACTTCATGAAGACGGTCGGTGCATCCGAATGCAACCTGATGCGGCAGCTGGCGGCGGAGTGGGGCACGGGCCGCGGTAGGGCGGCGACTGCTTTCACGAAGTTAGCGCGCGGACCACAAGGGATGCGGCGGCTACGTGAAGTCATGCAGGGGTAGAACTGCCAGCTGCGTGGCATCGGGTTAAACCACGCCGCAGCGCGCGGCGACTGCGTTCACAAAGTGAGCAGGCGGGCTTACGCCTTCACTCTTGTAAGCAGTCGTAAGTGCCTCTGCCGAATGTTTTTTAACCCGAAACAGCGACGTTAGCCGATAGCACGACGAAAACATGCAGAGCGTCACCGACATAACCTGACCGCAATGCAGTAGATAGGTCTTCTGCGTCGATCTTGTGCACGAGCTTCAGCGGCTCTTGCAAATCGCGTTGCCAGTGAAGGGCTGCACACAATGCTGCGCTTGATGGGAAATCATGGCGGGAAAGCATTGACGGGCACGAATTCATATATCAGGCCAAGCGTTGCTGCGCAAAGTCCCGTGCCAAGGCAGGCAAGGATAAAGTCAACGAAGCTGATACTAAAATGACTGCTGTATGACAAGGCTAGGCTGTTGATATGAACTTGGCAGGCAGCATATTGTTTTCTTTTTAAAGCACAAATGCTATGGCGACGCGAAAGTTCGGAGCCAAGTCCAAAAAAGGTCATAAAGTGTCACCAGGTCGTTACTTTCAAGGAAAGCATGTGTGGTGCAGGACAGTTGTCGTAACATCATTACTTAGGGCTTTTCCTCTGTTCGGTTAAATACACCTGTGTACAGTGAAAATAACTTTTGAGTCAGTGGCATTTGACAAAAATGCGTTTTTTTTTATAGCTTGCACATGTGCTCCGAACACCCGTATGAGACGAAAATAAGTTGCTTACGGCAATTCCCTACATTGGCAAACTAACAACGCAAGCCATTACATAAAAGCTCCGCGCTTCGGGTCGGTATACCCGTCCTTTTTTAAGCGTCCGTAAAATGCAGCCCATATCGTTTCCCGCGCTATGGACAGAACGAAAAGCGTGGTCGCAGGGCTTTCCGTTGCTCGACACGGGTCGTACACAAATCAGTCAGAATCTGCCGCGCATATTCCTTCAGAAACGTTAGGAGACCCAAAGCGTGACATGCGCTTTCACGAGTGGCGACCGCTGCACTATGCCGTGCCGCACAGAGGAATGCGAGGAGTTTGCATGCTGGTTGCATGCGAAGTCGTTCGCTGCAGACTGGACGAAATCTTACCCCCGAATGCAGAAATGTAACTTGGCTCGCGCTTCGACTCAACTTCGGCAAGTCGAGTCGAAGCACCAAGGCGGCTTCAGAACGGCCAAGTTGGGTTTCGTGTTTCATAGATGCTCAACCTGACTTGCTTCGTCAAGTTAAGCGCGTGCTTGAAAGCGAGGGCGCATTGCTCGTCTGGGGATGAGAGTATTGAACAATCTATTATAATAATGCCCATTTTGCTCCTATAAAACAACGCATCTCGTTCAGCAGTCATAAACAGGCACTAGGTGTGAGTGACCTGCATAAAATTGCTAACAATAAAAACTACATTTCAGTGCTACCCGCTGCTTCCACTTGATTGACGTTTTTGGCTGGCAACGTGCTCCACATTGAGCCAATCCTAGTTGAGCCATAGCCAGTTTTTCCCATGCTTTTCCTGCTCCCAGCGGAGACCAGCGCCTCAGTTCACGTTCGAGGAAAAGGAATTGTTATTGTGTTTTGTTAACGCACGTCGGCATATATTAGAGTGCAAAAAAACCGATGTGTCGTCGCTGGCAAAAAAAAAAACGCCACTTGGAAGGAAATTGCCGGGCTGTTTAACAGCAATCACGGGTTGACCCGACGTGACCCCAATCAGGTGAAGAAATGCTGGGCCAACCTAAACAAAAGTCGAAAGAAGAGGACGCGAGGAAAAAGAGAGATCGCCACAAGACAGGTGAGCGCGGCTTGCAGGCCGTTTACAAATGTTTGTTCCTGCATGCTTTGTATGCCATGGATAAGGGCATGATTATTCTACTTGGGTCGGCGTAAGCAGCGTGTACTGGAATGCATAGTTTTTTAGGAACAGTGTGATAACACGTAAATGGGCACGTAATAACGTTTCGGTGCAGTGTACACTGCTTGATTTACAAACGCAGATGAATGCAGCCTGCGTTAATCGTGTAAATAATGCCCAAGCAGTATCCTGTACAGCCTCCGTAATTTTTAAAAACTACAGAGAATGTTTGCTACATTCAAGTCAGTACGAAGGCATGCGAGTTCTGCTGCATAGAAGACTATGATGAGCGGGCAGTGCAGTGGGACGGAGGGCTCGCGCCTGGCCAGCAGCGAACTGACAACGGGCGATTTTGCTCGGAGTTGGTACCATTCGCATACTATCGCGCCGCGAAGCCAAATTGGGTGCACCGTAGACCAGACAGTGTCTACACTGGCGACCTTCATGTTCATGAGGAAACTTGCCGCGCTATTGACAGTTGCTTGGTACTATTGAATATCCGGAAGGCTGTACATACAGCTACCTACCTTTACTCATTCCTGGCACTGCTGGGACGGGTGGCACAAAAACGTAGCGAAAACAACACACAGTTGCATGCATTGGTGTGCCTTTGGTTGCTTTTGTGTGGCACTTCATGAACAAAATATTTTAATGGCGCATTGTCTATAAATTAAGAGTAGCTTCACTGTGTGCGGTGTCTTTTCTTTTCAGGAGGAGGGTCAGCTCAATGCACTGTGAGCGCTCAAAGTGAGCAAGTCATTGCTGTTGCCAGCCACATAATGACCAGGGTAGGCAACCAGACTGACTCTGATGGAGGCATCGACCTGCCACCAGTGGCAAGTTTGCCTGTTATAAGATTGTTGCAGCCAATGGTGGATGGAGCAGGCAATGAAGAATTCCGTTATGCAGGTAAAGAAAGCACTTTGCATGTTGTAGAAAAACAGCACTCCTCTCTTTATATTCCTTTGATGACAACGGCAGCGTGTACTGTCAATAGACGCTGTTTCAATGTTTTTTATTGCCTTGAACCTGCTATGAGGACTGTACAGTTCATCTACAACAAATTATAAAAATCTCATTTAATACAACACTGTGGAAAGCTGCTCTACATGTGGTTGGCTGAATGTTTGTGCAGATAAAGGCTGCATTGGTTGACAGTGCGAAAGGATGACCTGCTCCAAGCTGCATGTTGTTGGACAGCACTCTGAAGGCATTTTGACTTGACGGCTTATATTCATGTGAGTGGTATGCTGTGTTCCTGTAGCGGAAGGCGAGGAGTTGGTTAACCGTCGGACACCGAGGGAGCAAGCATTCAGTGCTGCAACCTGAACTGCATTCATTATGACATTCTCTCCTGATGATGTTTTTGAGTCTTGTTTGCCATTCCTGCCTCACTTTAAACGAATGCCAACTTTAATGCAGTTTCATTATGCATGCACTCCTTCACATAAATTTTCATATTTCTGTGTACTTGTACATGATGGTGCTCCAGGGATAAGGTAACAACATTCTTGTTGTGAATAATGGTGCAGCTTGCCTATATGTAATGCTCAAAGCCTTTTCGAATTTGGCTGCTAGTTTCAAGGAAATTGTGCAATGCAGAGGTTTCACTCGAAGCGCATGTTTTCTGTAGCCCTCAGGCTCAGGCTGCAGTATTTGTCACCTTTCTTGTATGCCTCACCTTGGCATTGGTGTCGCATATATGCGGCCAAGCAAGCAGGTAGGCATTACAAGGAAACCTTTGCAAAAAAAATGAAAGTGGAATAGCTCAGCTACTCCAGGATATACAAAGTGAAAGCTGTCGGCGTCCATTGGCATTGACAAAGTTCTAGACGCTGATGATTTTGAAGAAAGGAAGGGCATATAACTGGCTCCCTGGGCCAGAGGACACGCATGAGTACAAACTAGCAAATATACTAAAATTGAAAAGAAACCCATTGAATGAGCAAAAAAGCTGCAGGTGCAGAGTTAGAGGATAACCACATGTGTAAAACTCAGGGCCTACGTGACTATCACTACTGTATCAGCAGAAAAAAATAAAGTGAGGTCATCAGGCATAATTCAGAGTGAAAGGTGAGGAATATGGCAGAACAAAACAGAATGACTAAACTGAGGCCCCCAGAAACTACGGCAGCTATTTGGCGCCGAGAAGGGCAAGTGGTGCCTTATATAAGAACATTATAAAGCTTTCGTTATGTCTCTTCACCAATTGACCCAACAATCTGTGCTGTTGAGGCAGACAGCTAATGTGTTGTAAGCTTAGATTTGTCCAACTAATTTTTACCTTTTCTTTATTACAGAAGACGACTGGGAACCTCCGCTCGTGGATGAGCCGCAGTCACCAGCGGCTGCTGTTGGTAAGAGTGGGGCAACTCCAGAAGCAATTGAGCAGGAGAGCAATCTCTTTTTTCCTGCTGTGCAACCTGCTGATGCTTCCAGCACAGCTGCAGCAGGCTGCAGCAGTGCTACAGCTGCTTCTGGAGCTGCCGCTGGTCCCACTACTGCTGAAGCAGTGGCCACCGGTGACGCTGGCAGGGCTCCAAGAGGGCGGATGGCCCTCTTAGAAAGGTCTCTGGCAGATGAGAACGACTATAGAGCGGCCTTACTGCGCGAAGAGCATGGACTGCGTCTTCAGCTGATGCGAGAGGACCACAACAGTATTCTGCAAGAGCGGCAGGAGAAAAAACTCCTTGATATCCAGAAAAAAACATTGGAATTGGAAATCTTAGAAATTGAAAAACAAATCAAACTTGAACAGCTTCGTAGGCTGCGAGAGGCACCAGAATAAACGGTGCCTATGACTGAATGAAACTGGAATGCTGTGTGAATGCTTGCACAAATATGTGGCAAATCCACATAACTACACTTCATTTGCACATGTACCGTTTTAAGCACATGACTCGGTGGGAACAGACATACAGCCCCGTCACCACCTTGCATGCAAGTCTGACAAGCTATCGCATAGCAGGAGGCAGGTAGGATGGTTGCGTGGTACTTATGCTGCTATGGCTATATGGATCTTTGTATGCAAACAACAATTTATTCATAGAAATACGCATTGCTGTATGCTACAAATATGGCTGCTCTAGGAAGGAAAAACCTCCCCTGGCATTGCTTGCAAAACCAACCAGTAGAGAAAATTGCAGGCCACATTGTTAATGTTTCCATGTATAAAAAGTCAACAATATTGGCTCACGCAAGTCAACACCACATAAATGCTCAAAGGCCAACACCGCTCTCTACTCCTTCCATTATCTTTGCTGTCTCATCTAACCTAAACCCTCGCAGCTAGTGCCTCCTACTCAAGAACCGAAACCGTTAAAGAATGCGATTCCTCCTATGCTGTCTACAAGGTGGGCCCATAGCTTGAGTCAATACAATGCCACAGCCTCCCGCTTTGCTGAAGTAATCTATTGCTTCAAAAATATGGCCACCACATTCCTGTGACAAGCCGCACTAGGCATGACAAAAAAAGACTATAAAGAAGCATGCATCAAAAAAACACTTGCTGATGGCACCCACGTTCTGCTATTTCGAACCCCGCCAAACCATGTAACAATTTCAAAACATGCCAGTTCTCGATGAGTGGAATCAGCACAGTTCCAAGAAGGCCGGCTCAAATGCAAAGCCAGATTTAAGCTGTGACAGCCAACCAGTAACTGCATGTACAAATCAAAAGAACCGCTAGTCCAAGTGTTTGCATGTAAAAGATTTCACTACAACACTTGCGAGCTAGAAGTAGCTACCTAGTCATATCACAAACCATTCATTGAACCCACAAAACAAAAAGTTGCAAACACTACTGGGGTCATAAATTATCTTTCAGTGGTCCACCATGACTGCGGCAGCAAGGCGTTCCCAAACATCAGTAGTGCCCGCACACAATGATCTCGACTAACTGTTGGTGTTGGCTCATGACGACTCACTTTATGATCTAGGGTTTGTATTCAGCCATGCAAAGCAAGGCACCTAACAAACACCAGGTGCATTTGGCTCGAGAACAATGAATATTGAGTGCAACTGCTCGCAGACAGATTGTGTAGCCTTAGCAAGAGTTACAGGAGTTCTATGTACGACCATGACCTTTACACTTGGAAATTAAAAATGCTCACAGGTCACACACTGTAGGTTGGTATGTTTCACCATGACACAACAATGCCTGGAATCCTCTCCGCACATATGCTGCTTCTTTCGCTTCTTTCTCTGTGCCAGTTACTGCCCGTTATGCAACTTTGTTGTAAGAGATTGAGCTGGACGAGGCATGTGGATCATGTCAGGAAGCCCATTTCAGACCTAAAGAATCGACCTTTTGCACCATACTATGACAACAACCAACTCCCACTTTGAACAGAGACGAGAGAGAGCGACAATGCACAACAACCCACTCGAGCATCGTTCCTTGAAAAGAAGGCTCCAGTGTGACAGCTGAAGGTTCGACCGTTCTACACCATCTTGAAAGCAAACCAAATGAAAAGAATACACTCATGTTTTTGTTTACCTCAATACAGCCAAAAAAAAGTGAGAAATTTAATAACTGATTCATAACACACCTCTGTTGGCAAGCCAGAAAACAAAACTTCGCAGTGATCTGGAATTTCATCATTGTAGGCAATTGGGAACGTCTCGTTTTGTTGTAAAAGGGATATTTGAAATTAATGATTGTGCAATGGGTTTTCCGGGCAGAAAGTACAAAGCGCAGAACAGCGTTCACAGACAGTCAACGGTTCCAGCAGCACCAACCCGAAGCACGCGCTTGCCGAGAGCAGTCCCGCTGCCACATGGGCACTTCTTTGTCATTACAATTGTGACATAAAAACAAATTTATACTCAACACATGGAAGACATGCAAGAGCCCAAGCTTGAAGTGCAAGCCGGGTGAAAGTAGAAAAGACGAAGTAGCAGAACTACTTGCTGTGAGGAACCTGAATTCCATGCCGCTACCAAAGCAGCCACACAAATGTTTGCTCTGTGGAAAGGTGCACAAGCCCTGCGACTGCTCCACCTAAGGCCTAACTGTTGTACTTTACCAAATCTGGTAATTTTTCACATGCGTGTAAGCAAAGCCGCCAAGGCAGCAGCTCTTAAACAAATGAACTGAGCGCCATTAAGACCCTCAGCAGCAGGGTCAACAAGAGCTTTTCTGGTATTCGCCTCTGCAAGATCAATACAGCGTTCTTGAAAAATAGCATTTGAAATAAAACACTATAGCAAGAAATGCAGAACCTAGAAGTGGAAGAGTAGCAGTTTGTTAATGCAACAAGCTCGCAACTTAAAAGCTTCCGAAGCTGAGAAAAAATTCTAGTGTAAAGGGGTGTATTCGCAGTGAAGGTCTGCGGTCGTAGATCAGAGAGCGTCATGATGAGCACACTCTCAGGAGTCACTCAGGATCCCCAGCTGCACTTCGTCGACCTCTTCGTCCCGCCGCTTGAACTGCTGCTAGTCGTTCCCATTGCTCTAACATTTCTTTAGTTCCTGCACAAAAGTTGGGATACGGGTAGCATGAGCAAGTGCGCATTATAAACATGCTTTATTCAAAATGCATGGGACAGTGTTGAGGACTGTGCATTTCTTACCTATGTGAAGCTCTTCTGGATGAGCACCCGTCGTGCCTGCATTCCCGACAAGCTGTCGCTGACACCATCAACAGGTGGCAGGTGCTCTGGCCGCCTCGCTGCTGTCGTGCTGGTGCGAGCCGGTGGAGCGTCCTGGATGGGAGCGCTTTCAATAGGAGGCTGTGGCTCCTTCATCAAACATGCAAAGTTCTGCAGGGCTGCACACGCTGTGATGATCACTGCAGCTTGTTTCGGCTTGTGCTGGAGCCCCATATCCAGACAAGGGAAGAGGCGCTTCCAGACACCGAATGTCCTTTCGACCACATTCCGTGTCTTTATGTGGGCTTTTTGGCACCTGCACATATAAAGGAATACTGCGTTGATTTAATGCCACAGCTCGAAAGTGTGGTCAAGCTTTGTCAACTTTGTCATGCACTGTCATTGAAAACATTAACTAACCTTCCTTGCGGTGAATTTGCACAGTGATTGCGTGGTAATATAGCGCCTAGAATGTAGTGCTACTCTTCATGGAGCATGGAGAACGAAGCTACCCTCTTCATGGAGTACAAAGCTACATTATAAAGCAGTACTAAAACAAAATGCTGGGCCTCGATCGCATATTCCGAAGAGACAACTTTCGCTATGTGGGACGCCGTAGTAAAAGGCTCCGGAAATTTCTACCACCTGGGGTTCTTCAGCGTGCACCGAAGTCGCACAGTACACAGGCCTCCAGCATTTCGCCTCCATCGAAATGTGAACGCCGCGGCCGGGATCGAACCCGCGTCTTTCGGGCAAGTAATCTTGTGACTGTACGTTCGTAGCACCGCGGGGAAATAAATAAAATGACAGCACGTACACGACGCGAACGAATACGAATGAGCTGAACAGTGGTAACTGTTCAGAGAATTTCAATTTTCATTGCTCACCTGCACATTGATGGAGAAATAGCCTTTGCGGTTCCGGTTGACTTCCGAATCTGCACCACCCGGGCTGTTGATGCGGACATGCGTGCAATCTATGCAGCCGGTCACACCAGGGAATTCACCGATCTCATAAAAGTCCCGCATCAGCTTTTCAAACTGCGAGACGGCTGGAAACTGCACCAGCATCGGGCGCAGGTGCTTGGCAATCAGCAAGGTGACCTTGCCAACTGCGCGGCACACCGTGGGCTGCGAAATCCGCACCAGATCCCCGGTGACGGTTTGGAAAGTACCGGCCCCATAAAACCTCAAAGCCAGGAGTAGCTGCAGCATCGGAGGAACAGGCTGTCCCCTGTTGTCTGGACTTTCACGCAGGGGCAACACGGTGAGCAGCTCCCGCACGGCGTTCTTGGAGAACCGATAGCGGGCGAGGAACTGCTCGTCGTCGTAGGGCTCCATGGGGTTCCCCCGATCTCGTAACGCTGGCCGTGGAATCTTCGGCAACGAATGGCCTCAGAAAATACTACGTCCATGGCGTGGCAAGCGAACTCGAACGCAGCTACCCTCCGCGCGACGTCCGATCGGTAGGTGGCCATGTTGGAAAATACAACGAAGTCAGCTTCAAGCAAGCTCCTCAGCCGACTTGAAGTTGGACCGCACTAGGATCGAGCCAAGCCGGTTGCAAGTCGCACTTCAAGCCGAGTTTGGTTTATGAAACACGATGGAGCTCACTTGAGACCGATGGAAGTTAAGTTCGAGCCAAGTTACATTTCTGCATTCGGGGGTTAGGCAGCGGCTTTCTCATATAGCAGCTTCACTTTTACACTGTACTCCTAGTTAAATTTCTTGCCCTCCTCCTCCTGATGTGATGGCCGGATTGGGATAATCGGTTGGTCCTCGCGAGCGGTGAATGATGATGGCACGCTGGCCGATGATCGAATACACTGCGGTTAGCGGTACGAAGAGCACTTCGGGTCTTCGTCCGCTCGTCCGGCGACACGTTGCCGGTTGGGGCAGCAATTCCAACTTCTTACGACAAAAGTTATTTATTAAAGACGGGATTGATAAAAAGGCATGTGAGCAAAAGGCAATTTAAAAAAGGCAGTTTTAAAAAAAAGCTGTTCAAAAAAGGCTGCTAAAAACGGCCGAGCTTGAGACTCGGCGCTCTCGTCCAAAGTCGTCGTTTCCCGCAGGTTTTAACCTCTTCGATAATTGAGCGGAGCTTTACCAAACCAGCTCTGGCCCAATTGGAACCAACAGCCATGCAATGTACAAGTGGGCGGAGCCCAGGGCTCACCGGTCCGAGCCCAGTGGACCCCGCTCCTCCCGAAACGTGCAGGGCGCGTGACTCCGCGTGCGCAGCTCTATCGCTGCATGCGGATTCCATCGACTGCCACGCACCGGATTGACAGCCAAGGAATGTCTTCCGCGGGACATGGTTGACTCGGCGCCAGAACAGAAAAGGATTAGTTCCGTAGCTGGCAACGAGGCACCCTAAGCGGGAGCGTCACGCCTCGACGTGCATTCCTCTATTTCCCCCGGGCACGGCCGCTCCTGGGAACAGGTGCGGGGGCACCCATCGGCGCGGTGGGCTTCCAACTTATAACACTCCCCTTTCCGTTCTACAAGGGCGTGCACGTGGAATAGCCGCGATACAGATGCCGGACGCTGTATCTGGGCGCGACCGCTGCCGCTTCAAGTTGAACTTCGATGTATGATCGTCAAGCGCTGAAATCCTGAGGTAATGTGGTAATAAAAACTGGAAGAAACGTCTTCTCATGCCGCCACATTGTCAAATCGTGTACAAAAATAGCATCGGTTTGTTTCCACCAAAATATTATCTCCAAGTCTTAACTTTGCCGCCGAGTCCCACAAAATAACTGTTCCTCATAAGTGATACACGTCATCTCTCTCGAGATATAAAACGATACAAAAAATCTCAGCTGAGACGTGTGCCATTAAGCGGTTGTGCCAGAGGCGTGCTCCCATGCCCCTAGACGGTCAGTGGCACAAACTTGCAGTGAAACTTCAATACCACAAAACCACTGAAAGACTCCGTTTAAATTCTGTATAGAAGCGGGTTTCAGCCAGCCCCTTAAGCGTCAGCAGCTACTTTTCAAACAGTTTAGCGCCAACTGCAAAAACAAAACACAAATATTAGTGGACTATGCTCTTTTAAGTTTACCATCGTGGGCGACCTGCTTTGGGCTTTTAATGCTAAACGTTTTGCCTCTCACCACCGATCGATTCCGCCTATACTTCTACCCGGCCTTAATCAAATGCGAACACTGCACGTAAACAAAACGCATTATTTAAGCTCATCACGTTCAGCATTAGTGAGTAAAGTCTAGGTTTCGACGAAAGTTCGTCTGGTCAGGCATTATACTGATGAAGGTCATGCACTGACCATGTCGAGGTTACGATTGACGTTTCGGAACCAGTACGGGTTCCTTGTTTACTGAAGTGGACAAGATTCGGTCGTCCTTTAAGCATGTAGTACGTGACATGATCAGCGTAAGTAAACTGCCGGCAGATTTCTACTTGTCTTATTCATAGTACGTGTTAGTGGTTGCCTGGATGATCAATGATTCCAGTAGCAGCCTTGATGGCACGTTCTTCTCTTTGGCTTTGCCCGCACATCAAAATTGCGGAGACACGTACACATGCATTGAGGAAACGCAGCCACGCAGGAGGTCTATCCTGCTCAGCATATACCCCCCGCACCCATATATAGCACACTGCTCTTTGAACAGGGGCTTCGATGAAGGTGGCGGCTTTGCGGGGCGATCTGTCATGAGGCTCTTCCACGGGCTAAACAGTCTCATGAACACAAAAAGATCGCACGGAACCTTAGAACCTTCCTCTGTAAAAAAAAAAGAAAATCTTACAGAATAGGGCGTGATCTCAATGTCCTTAAGATTTGTGCGGCTTGGTTAAGCGGGGCTTTATATTTATGTCATGCGATCTTTCACATGACGACTGTGGCTGCGAAAGAGGAAACAGTGTCCGTGTCTGCGTGGGCAAGAGGAACCGCGAACGAGGCCCCTTAAGGGCCGTTGTACGATCGTTTCGGAGCGCCTTCCGCCTCGTCCGTTTCGGGAGCGGTCCGCCAGTTTTCGGCCGCCAGGCGGACGTGAGGCGGAAAGGTGTTGTACGATCACTTTGGCGCTTGCGAGCGAGGCGGATGGTCCCAGCATGCTGACTGGCACGCCGGGCATATCCGTCTGTCCAATAGCCTTCTCCGGCTGGTGGCAACCTAGCCGGCGCGAGCGCACCGCCAGTATCGCTCCACGCGCCGAAACGGGCTCCCGCATCCCAAGGGGCAGATCGGTATGCGCCCGACTACCTTCTCCCTTGCCTCCTTTCCCGCCCCCCTCTCCAAACCCCGATATCCCTGCACACTGCGCTCCCCCCCCCCCCCCCCCCCTGCAGGCAAATAATCGTGTTCATAGGCAGTCACAAACAAATGAAGGCAGCATATGAACATGCAAATGTGCATGGATTACATCTCTTGAAGGCTTCGATAATGCCTCATCAAATAAACTAATGCAGCTGATAGCATTAAGCGCTGCTGCTCAACAACTGCTCGGCACTGACAAAATGTTGGCAAACAGGCCTCCAACAAAAGCATAGAGACAGCTTAATTCACTTTGGTACCTTTGTTTGACGTGTGGCACACACACACACACATACAAAATGACGGTGCCCCCGAACTGACATTTGCACTGCGCACCGATTTTTTTCACACAGGCTACATAATGCCGCTGGCACACTGTCTCAACCTGCGCACCCATGATCATAAAACGTACCACTGTATCGTGCACCAAGACGCACAAGACTGGCGACGCTGCTGTTGTCGCAGCAGAAAACACTGCGACGGCCGTGCAGCCAAGATCGTGTCAAGTCGCACACGCAGCAGTTTGATATGTAGCAGAAACAACGTCGTGGGCTCGCCTCGGTCACGATCACTGCAGCCATCGCAACGGAAGCGACCAGCTGCACAGCTCCAAGTTCATTTCAACATTCGGAAAACGGCGGGCGTCGCGAGTTTTTCGCAGATGAACATATCGCTGACTTGACGGGAAAGCACTCGCACCGACCATAATCACTTTCACTACGCGGACACTTGTCGCTATGCTGTGAAACTTGCGCACGCACAGGAAAATAACTCGCAGCAGAAATTCAAAACGCTTGCCACAACCACAAACAGCTCGAAATAAACACTTCGTGACACCGCCATTGCACAGGTCTTGCGTCGGTTTGCAGAGCCGCAGCAGGAATTACAAACGCATGCAAAAACCAAAAACAGCTCGAAATAAACACTTCGTGACACCGCCACTGCACAGGTTTGCATCGGTTTGAAGAGGCGCTCTGTCAACTCCGTCAACGTAGATGATTACAGAATTCAACTAGTGGAACTATCGCTCGCCACTGCTGAACGCGGCGAAGTTTGTAGTCGCTCTGAACACTGGTAATATCAAGATGTGTGCAATATAATATGCTTCGCGACATCGCTGCCACTGCCCAGGCCGCGCTCCCCAGTTCAGTCGACGGATGGCCATCTTGCCCCGGCAGGCCGGGGCAGAGCAGAACCGAGGCGGAGGGAGGAGGGGCTCGGACGTCACTGACGTCACGGGAAAAGCAGCCAATAGCTGCAATCCGGTCCCCGGCCGGATGCGCTCGTCCGCCAGAAAGTTGAAGTTCACCAACTTTCCATCCGTTCGCCGAACGAGGCGGATCCGCCAGCACCGCTCGCGAAACGGACGAGGCGGAAGGCGCTCCGAAACGATCGTACAACGGCCCTAAGGCTGTCGCGTCATGCCCTGAAAGGCGGAGCGTAAGTGTCCCCCTACTTTTTGTCAGCAAAAGAGGGAATTCATAGGTCACATAAACAAAACGAAGAGCACGAGTCGAGCTACTGTTAATCTGGTAAGAGGCACGAATGGCATTTTCAACGCGGTGGCAGAATGCGCGTGCGAGCGAAGCGAGAACTGAAAAACGAGAAAAACAGGAAGAAAAAAAAACAAGAAAGGCTCGCGCATCATTCTGCACAATAATAAGGGCGAACGAAGGTCGTGAAAGATTTATACGATAAGCAGGCGAGTTCCTTCTTGTGTAGTGCTGTCGAAGGGGTGCTGACACAATCTTGTCGAATGTTAATTGCCCATGCACTACGCCTCGTAAATCTCTCTTGTGACGCTTTTTTGTGTGTGCGTTTTTAATATGCTGCGCCGGTCTAAGGAACGACAGCAGTGCTTACAAGGCGTACAAGGCACAGCCAGATTGCTCCCAGTTCCAAGCCGCGGGTCGTTTTTGTGCTCCAAGTACCGGACATTTATGCAAAGGCCGGTCTGGCGCAAGCAGCGTCGGCCACGCGAGGGCGGGATTCTGTAAACGACTCCCGTCGTGCATGCTTCTTGGCGCAGCCCAGATTTCCCTTTTGTGCCGCGCGTTGACCTTGCGGCAGAGTTGCGCTAGTTTGTTCGGGGCCGGGAATACCAGGTGCACCGACAGTATTCTTTAACCTATGTGAAAACTGATGTATACCAGGTTTTTCAGGGAAGATTATCAAAAATAGGTTTTTTGAGTATGAGTAGTAAGTGGTTTATTAAAATAATAATAAAAAAGAACGAAAAAAGGTTTTCGCTAGCCCCGGCATCTGCCGTCGATACTGAAGCACCTGAGCTGGGGCAGCGGAAATAAAGGATAGCAGGCAATGTGGAGAAATGAACTGAAAGAGCTGAGGGGACTCGAAGAGAGGATAGGGGGAGAAGTAATATGTACAAACTATTTACACAATAAGAAATGTGTCCAGGTTGTGCGCGCGATATTAGTTCACGTTGGAGGTATTAAAACACACGCGCACAGCACTATGTTCACTACAGCTGGAGTTAGGCGTCCACCTGTTAATCGTCCAAGGCGGCACTCGCGGAGCATTCGGTCACTGCGTGTAACTACCTAGCGGAGAACAGACGGGACGTCAAGCCCGTAATTATGTCTTTTTCAGCATAGTATTACCAATGTTGGCGTACGCCAGAAAGCCGGAGAACCGTTTTAAGCAGTCAGCTGGTTAACTGTTTTTTAATAACTAACTTTTTTAACTATTAGAGCCAGGCGCCTAATTACAATTAGAGATTTGTAGCCGGTCGTTAGTAATAACCATATCGGTTTTACAATTTCGAAAACGCATGTATTTTGGCACGATTTAGCCAAATTTTGTCGAGCCACCAGCGCGAGGATAATCGCGTTTTCAAAGTTCTAATAACACATACCGCTAGAAAGGTTAAAACTTAGCAAAAGACGAGGAGATAGGCAACGAGGAACACACAAAACACATAACTAAAGAGCGGCTACAAATCTCTAATTGCAACTAGTTGCCTATAGCTGTGAAAGTTAAAAAGTTAACTATCAGAAATTAGTTAACCAGTTTACTACTTAAGACAATTCCCCAGCTTTCCGCTGTCCGCCAACACTGGTAATACTATGCAGCAAAAGCCATATTTTTACCCCAAAAAGCCTATTTTTGGAAATTACTTAGTCTTCCATGAAACACCTGGTATAGGGGATTACCGCTGTCTTCACCTCTGTACGGTCATTATATCCTTGGCTGCAGAGCTGCCTCGAAGTTCTGCTAGCAACTGTTCCGCAATGTTTCGCAACAGATGGCTCGGGTATCGTGCCGATTCTAACCTTTTCACCTGGGTGCGGAGGCTAGAGCGGACGATTTTCACAGGAGCTCTCAACGGCGCTTCTCATGTCAGCCTGACAACGAATCGTTTCACTAGCTTCTATGGGACTACGTGATTGGAAGTAACTGTTTTCATGAGCATGGATCATAGCGCCAGCAAGTGTAATCAGGGAGGAGAAAAAACTTGGAGAGCACTGCAATCTACTGCATTGGAGAAATGCGAAAGAATTTGCGTTTGAAAGCCGGCAGCTTTTTCTTTTTTTTGCAAGTCGTCCTTGTCACATGACAATGAACACGTGACCCCTGAATGACGGCAGCATTTTTTTGCAAGTCATTGTTGTCACGTGACACGTATCACGTGTTCCTTGGATGACGTCAGCAACTTTTTCTTCGCAAGTCATCGTTGTTTAACATCCGTACACATCCCCAACACGCTTTACCGTCGTACACACCACAACGCGCTCACTTCGTGCCCCTCTAACACGCTTGAACCAACGACTCTTCGTGGCATGACGCTGCCCGTTTCTGTGATAAAAAGAGTGTGCTCGAGGTTTTGCGTGTAACTGGGCAGTTTTGTGACAGTTCGGGTGCGCCTCTTAACCTTGAGTTTTGGCTAGGACACTGGGGTACAAAACCAAGCATTTTTGGAGGCATTAGGTGGGACTCCGAATACTTACAGTATTTGGGGGTTCCCTTGCATCAGCATCGTAATAGTGGGCCTCAATGGGATTCTCAGATCTCGTTAGTCAGACGACAAACCGACGCTTGGATGGGCATGGGGCTGTCTCTATTTGCATGAACACAAGTTTGCAATATCTTCTTGGTTTAGAAGCTTAACTACGTCATGCAGGCGTTGCATTGTGCAAGAAAAAAAAGTGCAGGCAATGCATAGAATTTTTGGGACTTTTGTGCGGCGCTCTCAATGAGAACCTGTGCATCGAGACAATTTGTTTCTCCCTCAGGAGGCTGGTGGAGCTGGTCTTCAGCACTTGTTTGTTGATCAGCTTGTTTCAGGGTTTTTTTCTTTTTTAAAACAGCAAACCATCCCTTCCACCTAGCTGTGTTTAACAGACGATTAAGTGCTCATTTGCCTATTCTCTTTGCGCCCACTGGTCACAGGGTTGAGGGGCCTTTGTGGGGTTTTAATGTCGCCGACGCATTCCATTTCCTCACTGTACAGTTTTCCTTAGAATTCCTATGCAGTCAATCCAGCAGACAGATGACAAAAGTTCTGATTGAGACGTTGTTTCCTGTACGGATGTATTGGCAGCCTTACCTCTCCTTTCCACACAAGAGATTATTAAAGCGGGTGCAACGGATGCGTGTTGAATCGGCCGCGAAGGCTTTCTTTTTTAAACTTCAAACGTCAACCTTACCTGTCAAGAAGTGGCTTCGTGAAAAAGCGACTTTTGTGCCATGGCCTGTGAACTGTCGCTTGTGTCAGTAGCCAGAAACTATTAATCGTTGCTTTGAGTTTTGTCGTGATGTGTTTTTTGGGAACATTCTTCAACGGACTGTCAAAAGGGACATTGAGATTACGCCCTATAAGATTTTTGCATACAATGGAAGGTTCTAAAGTTCCATGTAATCTTTTACTGCTCATGGGACTGTTTAGCCTGTGGAAGAGCCGCATGACTGATCGCCACGCAGAGCCGCCACGTTCATCGAACCCTCTGTTCAGAGAGCAGTGTTGGCTTGGATTAAGGAGGTTTAACGTCCCGAAGCGACTCAGGCTATGAGGGACGCCGTAGTGAAGGGCGCCGGAAATTTCGACACCTGGGGTTCTTTAACGTGCACTGACATGGAATTTCACCTCTGTCGAAATTCGACCGCCGCGGCCGGGATCGAACCCCCGCCTGTCAGATCAGCAGCCGAGTGCCATAACCACTCAGCCACCGCGGCGGCAGAGAGCAGTGTTATAGAGGCTAGAAAGGTAGCAGTGTGCTATGGTGCGGGGGGTATATGCTGAGCAGGATCGACCTCCTGCCTGGCTGCCTTTACTCAATGCAAGTGTCTCCTGGAATTTTTATGTGCGGGAAAAGTGAGATCAGGATGCTGGTGTGATTGTGTGTGACGGTCGCGGGATGCGACCTGGTTAAGTCGAGCTTGAAGCCTGTCATGTTGGGTGTACTTCATTGCAATAAAGGAAAAAAAGGACCCTTCGTGGCATATCCGTTGCGTGCCCATCTGGCACCCAGAGGACTTGGGTTCAAACCCAATGCCGGCGAATTTATTTTTTCGAATGAGATCGTGTGAGAGGTACCACTTCCTGTGGACACATTCTGCGGGGCAACTTCCGGTGACGAGTTTTCCTTCGCATGATGCATTAATAATCTCAGGTATAGGAGTCAGATTTGGCATCCACAAGGTACTGTCGTCAGCTTTTATGAAACGAAACACGCGAGCGCGTGACAGATAGCGTGGAACCCTACTTGTGGCGATACGCGGGAGCCGCTTTCAGAAACGAAGTGCAAAAGAGGTGCGATCCTCCATGGACAGAAGTAGACAAGGCGGCAGAACCCGATGCTGCGAAACATGGCCGCTCCTGTGTATCGGCGCAAGCAGGGTTCCAGACTATCTGCCACGCGTTCCCGCTTTCCCTTTCATAAAGCTTAGAACAGTACTTCCTTGGTTGAGCTGAGAGGCTTCAGGGTATCAGAAAATGTGTCGAAAATCAGTTTTAGGACTTCTTGAGGCTCAGGCTTTTTTTCTTCGAAATGTATTATATAGTTGTCAGCAAATCTGAAAAATTTCACCACTCCAGTGTGCTGAAGGACTTCGGCTACCAGTCTGTCATCACTGGCTAGAAGTACGTCACGTAAAGCTGAAGCTAAACATGGTGTTATGTAGGCACCTTGTATCTGACGTATAGCTCCTCTTCATAGCTTACAAAGGCGGATTTAAGGTAGAAAGATATGAGCTCCAGGAAAAAAGAGACATTCGTTCCGCAACGTTTTGGAACGTGACAGCCTCATAAGCCTCGATGGTTTCACGAAAAACATCGCATTTTGAAGCGTGCGGCAAATAATAGTATATATCTTTTATGCTGATGGACATCGCGCATATCCTCTTGAGCTGACGGTCTTTTAGGAAATGAGATCCGTTAAGCTGGCTGCTTTCAAGACATGGATCCTTAACAGCCAAGGGTGCCATAGAATACAGCCCATCTGGTGTTGCCATTTGTCCCTTTCGGAAACGATGACAAAAAAAGGTTCGCCATATTTGTGGGTCTTGGAGGTGAAGATGGCAAGGCTCAGGACGTCGCTCTTTCTCAAGAATGAAGTCAGCTTGGTCAATCACATGTCGTCGCACTTTTCCTCTGTTTTTTGCACATTTTGCGGATTTATTCGGACACGCAAGTGGTTGCTGTTGATAGCTTCACTGCCGCCAGGATGGCTCAGTGGTTCTGGCGCTCGGCTGCTGACCCGAAAGACGCGGGTTCGATCCCGGCCGCAGCGGTCGCATTTCGATGAGAGCGAAATGCTAGAGGCCCGTGTACTGTGCGATGTGAGCGCACGTTAAAGAACCCCAGGTGGTCGAAATTTCCGGAGCCCTTCACTACGGCGTCCCTCATACCCTGAGTCGCTTTGGGACGTTAAACCCCCATAAACGATAAACCAACCACGATACCTTCATTGGCACGGTGTTTGTACTAAAGCACGATGAAGTCGCCTTCCTTGTCAGATTCAACCAGCTTGAGTTCGGCATCCCGAAGGCAGGCCGCAAAGGATTCGATCGGTACTCGCCCACTGGAGTGCGCTTATCTTGGTAAGGCGTCGATACCTCCAACGATGCATCTGTCTGCTTGCTGAAACCACTGCTTACCACTGCTGCATACTGAAAACGTACAAGAAAAAGCACACGCGAGATTTACGAGGCGTAGTGCATACGCATGATTCGACAAGAGCGTGTCAGCTGCACTGTAGAGGAAGGAACTTGCCCGCCTTGATGACCACATTCATCCGTGTTGATCGCATCCACCGTTCACGACCTTTGTTCGCTCTTATTTGCAAAATGATGCGCGTGTTTTCATTTATTTTCTCGTGACACGTCAGTTTTATCTTCGCTCGCACACGCATTTTGCCACCCCGTAAAAAATGCGTCATGCTTTTTATCAGATTGATAGTAGCCCGACCCGTGCTCTTTGTTTTGTTTATGTGACCGATGAATTCCGGCATTGTCTGACAACAAAGCTCAATTGTCAATTCAAAGCTCGGCCTGAAATGCGGCAACCACGGAGCAACAGCGCGCGCTCGTTCTTTCACCTCTTGGCTCGCTTCCCTTCGTCCCATGACAGCGTCCTGTGCGCTTAAATCGTCCCTGCCTCGTCCGCCGACAACCGGGAGCTTACCTGCTATTCTCCCTGTTATTAGCCTCAGCCCCAGGGCCATCCTTGTCGTGAGTTGTTAACAGTACGTGTCAATAGTTGGACCTGTAATCAAAGGCATTAAAAATAACTTGCGATTGCACTAGATGACCGCCACGTATACTGGGTTTCGCCCTCGCGAAACGAAGCGGAATGACTTTAAGCCGCTGATTTAGTTAGGTGAAGCATCCTGTAAAGCGGGCCGAACACATTCTCAGGTAAACGGCAAGTGAGTGTGCGAGTCTGGGCTGCCCGCAGGTCTAACGTAACCCTTTGCAGCGGAGGCAGCTGAGGTGCAATAAATTTTGTTTGTTGTAGGAGATTAGGAGTGAACTGGTCTGTGTACATCGCTAAAAAGTGTTTTCGTTGCGATTGCATATAGCACAGGAGCTTGAGCCTTCCCTCACATCGAAGCATATCAGCGTCCCCGGGATATGGCGAAGAGCATCGGAATCAAATACGGTCTCTCGAGAGAAAGCAGTTAGTGTGCTTGTTTGCAGAGCACTTCATGACCCGTATCTCCTCCTTCATCAGCTTTCTCCCTATAGGGTCCACGGGACGGAGACTCTCACGTTGGGGCGTGCGCACGTATCCGATGATTGTCCTTTGGTAAGTACTGATCCCGATGTACTGACGTGATGGGCGACTTCAGTGCGAAGGAAGGGAAGAAGAAAGCAGGCAGTAGGAAACAATGTCATATGTGCCAGGAATAAGCTAGGAGAACTATCAGTAGAACTTTCAGAACGTAATCCAAGAATTTTTAATGCTTTCTTCCGCAAACGCGATAACAGGAAGTGAGCCCGCAAGAGCCTGAATGGAGAGGCTAAAAATAACACAGACTTCACGATGTGCACCCATCTCGGCTTCGTGCAGGATGTAGGTGTGCTAGGCAAGGTTAAGTGCTGCGACCATAGGGAGGTGAGGTCCCGAATTAGCCTGGATTTGAAAAGATAACGGGAAAAAGTACTGAGGAAGAAGCCCATCTCGCTCGAGGCGTGAATGATAACTTTACCAAAGTTCTCGCGGAGTGCGCAACACAAGTCGGAGGTAGGCTTGCTAGGCAGGGTACAAGCAAGCTCTCCCAGGAGACAAAGGATCGTATAACCCTTTAATTAAAGTCCAGTGACGTAAATTCACGACATATCCATTGCACGCCGGCTACTACAAGGAGCTCACAAAAAAAATTCCATTTCAATCCGCTACCAGTAGCCGTCGCTTTCTGATTAAACTTATGGCGAAGCTGTCTGAAGAGGGCGTGAATGTGGGACTGCCAGCCAACTACCTCTGACTCCTCGTATGTCATACTGTAAGAACTGTTGCGAGAAGAGAAGGAAGAAATCTGTTGAAAAAAAAAATTGTTTACTCTCCTTGGCTCTTGGAGACTACCTCAAAACCAGACGCTTGAAACGATTCTTTCTTGTCTTGTTGCGTATTCGCGGCAATGGGCATTTGCCCCACTCTGTATCTGCGCACGAAAATAGTACAGTGAAAATCATTCCGCTAAATAACTGCCGAATTTCTCCTGACGCGTAAACCACGAGCTGTTAAGAGTCCAATGGGCTAAAGGACGCGTGTTTTGTCAGTTAGGATTGTGACATCTGCTGCACGAAGCACCGCAGTACGAAGATAAGAGGAGAGAGAAACAGTCGAAGGGGCGGTAGCACCGTTTCCCCAGTGGTCCGATGGGATATGCAGCGGGCCAGTGCATTAGCGCGCCCATACACAGGAGAGCCCAGCATGGCCCAGAAACCGCAGAAATTTGTAGGTGTCGATGTCACAGGTGGGTTGCATCACCCACCTGTGACCTCGACACAAATTTCTGCAGTCAGTAAGTTATAAAAATTCAATATCGGTACTGGAAGTGATGGGTTCTATCGACCCCACCAGATGACTTTCAGTCGGTGCTGATGGCGACCTCTTGGGCTCGTGCTGTGACCCGGACTTGTACTTTCGGATAAGAGTTGGCCAGCAAGGTCTCCCACTTTTGCGCGCCTACAATCTTCTGGAGTTCAGGCGGTAGGCCTGCGAGGCAGGCCCAAAAGATGTGTTCCATCGTGGCTCTCTGGCCACATTTTGAGCAATCTGGTTTGAATTCGTCTGGGTTGTTGTAGTGTATTCTTACCGGGTTTGGGAGAATGAAGTTGTTTGGAGTTGTCTCCATCTAAACTCTTTAGCTTTGGTGAGATTTTGTGAGGTGGCGGCAGCGTCTGTCTAGCTAATTTAAAGTGTTGGGAAATTTCCCGGCAGCTGATGAGACCTTCCTCTGCTCGTTCAAGGCTCGAGTCACTGCTCACGGCTCGGCCGATAGATCCTCGAGCCATATTGTCAGCTACCTTGTTCCCATGGGGTTCTGCAGTTCCTTGGCCACTCCACGCCGGGCTCTCCTGTGTATAGGCGCGCTAATGCACTAGGCTCGGGACATATCCCATCGGACCACCGCGCTATTAAAGTAACAACGACATGTGTTTTGAAGATATGTAGTAATGTGGGCTTCGTTTACCAGTGTACAAGCGAGAGACAGCTAAAACAGCACCAGCATTATCGCGTCCCTCGAGGAATGAGACAGATGAGAGCGTGCCTTCCGTGAAGGCTTAAGTAGCGACCGTCGCTCCCCTACTCCCTTTCGCGAAAAGTCATCCGTGCATTGGACAGATTCTTCCTCGAAGTAGACGTGAAAGACACGCGGAGATTCTCGACTTGCGAGACCTTGTCGAGCGCGGTCAGGCAGTGGAATAAGGGCCACAGCGACAAGCGCCCAAAGGCGAAAGAGGCAGTACACGGAAAGCGGAGCAGGGAGATCCAAGAAAGGTGAAGAGCCAGGGCGATGAATCAGAGCAGTCCAATGACCTGACAGGAGAGAAAGGGGAAAAAAATGAATTCCCAACCTCTGGAATAAGGTTGCCGGAGGAGCCCTTGAGGCCCCTTGGCCTTGGTTTAAGCAGCCCGCCTTTGCTATCATTAAGGGGCCACCACATTTGGGTTCAGCCACAGATCTGTTTGTACCGCTGTTCTAAATATCCTGCTAGAATCTCACCGACTGTCATGCTAAGCATTAAAGAATTTTCTTTTCTGTCAATTATTTCATTTTGACTAATAATTGTTTCAGTCCCCCTATTTTATTTTATTATTTTATTTATACATACTGCTAATCTCATTTGGGATTGTTGCATGAGGGCAAAATAGGGTTAACAATAACAGTTCAAAAAATACATCTTTTTGGTGGAGATCGTAAAATAGACTACCAATAGTAAGGGTAAAGCAAATGCACTGGAATTAACTATGGGAATACAACCAAAAATACAAGGCAGAATAACAATACAACGAACTGTATCATAACCATATCGAAACAAGGCAAATTAATCTCACAATAGGCGTCATGACAGAAGTTACATCGCAATAGTTCCGAAAACAATACTGGTAGTCTGTGTATACCTGAACTAAGTTAACATTAAAAAGGCACACAGAATAGGAAGCAATATTAGCAACACAGAAAACACACACACAAAAATATTTGCTAATTAAGTACCGAGCTCTCGATAGCAGCGCTGAACTTTCCTAACGATGAGCTGCTAGTCATTGAAGGGTTTAGACTGTTCCATTCACGAGTGGCAAATGGAAAAAATGAGTATTTGAAGCAGTCAGTATGGAAAGGGTACTCGTTAAGTTTATTAGAATGTTTGTGACGCGTCGATCTTGCTTTAGAAAAGGAAATATATTTAGTAACGTCGTTTTAATTGCTGGTGAATTAGTTGATACATCATCTTGTGTCGCGCGAGTTTACTACGTATTTGGAGTGTTTGTATCCCCTCACGTTTCATTATTGCTGTTGGTGAGTCAGTTGTTTGGTATTTGTTAAATATAAATCTAAATCTTATTATTATTAGTATTATTATTACTAATTTTGAAATCAAAACTTTTATCCCTTTTCTGTTCATGAAGAAGAATCCTCCGGTGTTGCTTTCCCGCGTGCTTTTCTTTCTAATTATCCGAGTACAGGTGAATAACCACCCGATTCTTGGCCTATCCCTCAGTGAGGGTATGTGCCATCTTTTGATAGGCTAACAACAACAACAACAACCTCTAGATCTATAGCCGCGTTTATAGCCACACTCTATAGCCTCCTCTCCCAGAGCGTCATGAATGTGGTGGACTAGTTCCGAGTCCCTACCGTCCGAAGCGGAGGTCTTTTCGGAGGATGGTGGTGAGGTTGTGATATAGAAAATGGTAAAGAAAACTATAAAGCGCAACAGAGATTGAGCTGCATCAGCTTCTCTTCGTTTGCGATGTCACCTGGCATGTGCAGCATTTGATATATACTATACTTCAGTAGTAATTGTTTCGGTGACTTCTGCATTCAGTGAAATCCGGTATGCCGTCGACTAAGGTTGGACTAAACGTGGCGTACAGAGAGCGAGCGGTAAGCACGGTGCTAGAAGTACTTGCCGTAACCCACAACGCGATATCGTTCGCGTAGACACCATGGTGCATTCAGTTGAGGAAGGAACATCATGGCTGGGTTGGATTGAAAACCAAAATTGTGCTCTTACTTCTACAGTTCCTATACGGTTGACATAAACCGAATTGAACGTCCCTTGTGAAGCACGGAGTTACGCCACACTAGGTCTTAATAATGCTTCCTGTAACTGGTATACATGCGAAGCCAGTATACATAATTAGTTTGGTACGGCCAGAGAGGTCCTCTGGGATTTTCAGTAGAAATTTTTATCACTTCTACTAGCTTATTAAGCAAGATGCCCAAGGGAGACGAGCCGACGATTATTGGGGCTCACAGCCATGCCTAGTTTGGCGACGTGAACAACTTAGCGCATTTCTATTGGGAAAGCATGTGACGACGTATCCAAGCTTCAGGGGGGCTCAAGTGCGGACTCCGATAAGAGTTGCTGGACTCATTAGAAACCGAGGTCACAGTGGCAGAATGAGTCACCGCGAGGCGAAACAAAACGGCACAGGGAGACGAAGTGTTAAGCAGGAGAGTTGAGCTAGAGTCACTGTTACAACGGCCAAGCAACAGAACACGAAATCGAGAGGCTGTGCGTGGACCCGCC
>JARKHS020031303.1:0-25579 GCA_030143305.2 Amblyomma americanum | reverse complement strand
AATAAAGGCTTTTCACCACCACCACCATCAAAGAACCCGCGCACTTTTCGAATCTCTCCTCGACGCCTTTCGCGTCGTGGCGTTTTCCTCTGCGGACAACAGATGACGCCACCAACGCCTTTTCTTGTTCCCAGCTTTATAAACCAGTTACCTTTGCCAACGGGCCAACGGGCCGTGATACCTGATATTTGATATATGATTTAATTATTCTGCGGGTCCCTGGACCCAAGATATTAAACTTACTTTTGGAATATGACGGAGTGCTTGGCTTGAAGCACTCTGGCACGGGTCGTCCCGGTATTGCACTGCCTCCGGGATCGGCCCGGGGCATATTAGCGCGCGGCTTTTCTTTCTATGCTTGCTCTCCTATACTTTAACTCTCCTACTTTCAGCACACGGCAGCGAGCGTGGCTCGGCTTGAGCTAGTAGGCAGGCCCGTGTACTTTCCTTTTCTTCCTATCAGCAACAACAACAACGACGGGCCAAGAGCGACGCAGTACCGATACCGGGGAGACACCTTCATCGCATCGGCAGATATCTGCGTGACTCATGAAGACCATATTCGGAAAGCCTCAAGACGCGCAAGCCGGACCCTATGCCCCCGTGTTCTGGGGCTTCAATCGTTTCTTACTGCAAAATGTGGAAGGGAGTGCACATGCCGGCACTAACGTTCGCAAATGCCGTGGTTACTATTTCATCGGGTAGTATCTGCGCACGTCTGGAGCGGGCACAGAGCGATGTTCGCCGAATTGCATTAGGATATCATGGCCGTTGACCTGTGGAGGACATTCACTACTTTATTAGTTGGTCGTATTTCGAAGCGCGGGAGACACACAGCAAGCTGGCGTATAAGGGACGATTGCGCCTCATGAACGAGGAGTGGTAGGCACGCCGCTCAGCTGTGCCGATACCTCTATCAAATGCATTATAACAAGGTGGTGCAAGCGGGTCCACACGCTCAAGCACATGTTCGGCTTCCTCGACGATCCGGTTCATGATGAAAGCCAGCGCAAATGGACACTGACGCTGAAGATGAAGGTACGCGAAGAGGAAACCGCACAGTGGCGAGAGGCGATGGCGCTGAAGTCCTGTGCGTAGCTATATCGGACACACTTCTACGACAACGGCGTGTCGAGAGCGCCTTGTATTTTGAAGCGCGTGCGGGAGCCCACCGCTCCCTGACACACCACCAGCGCCGTTTCGATTCCTCCCCCGAAGTGCAAGCCGCAATGTGTAGAATCTGCGGAGTGGAAGAAGAAATCACGGAACACCTCGTATTACAGTGTACAGGGATGTCCCCATGGCCCATAGATCAAGGGCACCACCATACCACAATCTCTGGGATTTGTCAAGTTCGATCGGCTGCCACACGATGCACACGGCCTCCTCCCAACACCCTTCTTACCCAAGCTCGCTTGCACCTCTTTCACATGCGATCTGACCCCTCCTGCTCCAACTGCCCCTCACCCTATGCCAATCTGGAGCACTGTCTCTTTCAGTGCCCAGTAGCCCTCCTAACTGCCTTCTTCCGCTCTCCCCTCTCCTACCTGGAGTCGGATCAACTGGTCGGCCAGCGTGCCCTGGTGCTCCATGCCCAGGATCTTTTGAGCGCTTAATACCTCGTGCTATAAACAAGTGCTTTTCTCTCTCCCGCCGCAAGCATGAACATTGTGAACATCATTAAAGATAGGCATGTGCAGTGGTAGAATACCAACACGGATTGGAGAGTGTTATTGGTGTGCATGCGGACATCTTCTTGTTTCTTTTTTTTTTGCTAGGACACAGGCGTCTTGCAGCCGCCCGTTATGAAGGGAACAGCCACACGTCGTCATCATCATCATCAGCGAATGTTCGGTTTTAGCGATTTTTGGTTCCTCATTCTCAGCGCTTACGATTGCGGGTCTATCATGCGCGGCTGAACCAGGTAAGTAGCGTTGCCAAACTTAATACGAGGCAAACGTTACCGCAATATCCAACCTCTGCGCGCAGTTTCACCTCAAACGGGCCAGCAGTCGTGGCGGGAAAATTTGAAGTCTTCGCGATACAGATGCGCAATGATGTAAGCGCACATGTTAAAGCACGTTCCCCTTGCCTTCGTAGTTAAAAAAAATACTACAGCTCTTGAGCCAGCCTCTCTCAAGATTTGGAATGACGATTGAAAAAACAGCTATTATAATGCCGTATTTCTCATTCACCACATGACGTATACTCAATTTGACGTCGCAGCCATCGTTCGGCGGTTGGAATCAGCACCGAAGGAGCACGAGGGAAGAAATTCAATTGTAAATTATTCACTGGCCGTAAACGAGTGCCACGTAGTGATCAAGATATTCTAATGTATTTTGCATCATTAGAGATATGAAAACATGCCACAAAAATTATGCAGTGCAGACACCAAATTTTCGTTGCAGGTTTTCTTCTTTGTAATGATCATCAGTACAAAGAGAAAGGCTCTCCCGCACTGTAGTCGTCAATGTGTGTAACCAACAAGCCAGCCACTGCATATTAAACAAGGATTAGTTGTGCCTTGACCTCGCCTCCCACGCCGGACCGCGCCCGGCTGCACTATGGCTGCGGTGCGCCCCGGCTCGTGTTGGCGCTGTGTTGGCTACAACTGGAGTGGGGCGTCCAGTTATTAACAGTTCAAGGTAGAACTCGCGGAGCGTTCGGTCACTGCGTGTAACTGCCTGACGGAAAACAGACGGGACGTCAAGCCCGTGTGTTCGAGGAATGCACACAGGCTCACCAAAGTTCGCTCACGAGTGCGCGCACTGCCCTGTGGCCACAATAGCGTCTTGATGGAGTCTGGTGGAATGCCCTGCGCCCTATAGGCCGCAAGCATATCGCGACGAGCATCGGTGAACGCGGCACAGTGAAGGAGCAGGTGTTCTAGTGTTTCCACTGCACCGCACCCGTCACACACATCCCTCGTCGCGAACAACGCAGCGCACATCCAAAGTGCATTCACCACGAAGCTTGCGGCTTGCTGCCCGTTCGTTCGGCCCGGAAGCTATGCTGGCGTTCGTTGCATCGGGTTTGTCGAGAACGATGTGCCGACGAACTAGGACGGCAACTTGAGTCCCGCACGTTACGGCAAGGCGTCTGGCAGTGCTTCTACGGGGCTTGGCGCTCCGCGCATTCGTTTCACCGTACGTAGCAGAGCGATTTGTTTAACGGGCAAGGCGCCGCGCGAATGGGCGATGGCATTCTGTGACTCCCTGGCCGTGCTGCAAAACGCTGTCGCGTTCCACTCTTAAAGGCGAAGCTTAAGCGTCCTCCAATTTTTATTGCTGCTGCAGCCCCCATGACATCCAAGCATGGCATCCCTGATCAGGAGTTACAATAGACGGCGGCGTTTGCTAAGAAGTAGAGTTAGTGTATATGCGTAGCCTATACAGAAGACCCGCCGCAGCTGGTTCGATCCAGGAGTCTTGCGTACGCTGTGCTGGGTATGCGTGGTAGAGGAAGAGTCGACGGAGCACGTAGCCTTGCGCTCCTCTGGGCTCTCCACACCGATCACAGAGGGCGCCACGCTCCCACAGAAGCTGGGTTTCTCGGCAAGAGATGATGACGCTGAGGCCAACGTTGCGCCGACAATTATGAGTATTTCCGAGTGGTGGCGCGCAGTGCACCGGCTACTTAAAGCCCCCCCCCCCCCCCAGCCTACCAGGGTCGGCAGTATCTGCGTGTGAGCGGTGTGCGCGTGCACGTGTGGAACCCGGCTTACGACATCACTCTAGTATTACGGCACCGAGGGATTATTTCCGGGCGAGTTGAAAAGGCAATACTAACATGGCCGGTGCAGGTAACCACTACCCTTGGCGTTGCAGACTCGAACGCTTGCTACATGGACTTCCCAGCGAACGCTCTTGCTCCGCGGGCGAGCTCGAAGAATGTTGGCTTATTGGAGATAGAGCCTCATGGAACAAGGCGTTGCGGGCGACGAGGCTTATGTTGACAGAGTTTGAACCGGGCAAACTTTGCCTGCGCTCTTACGTCGACCAAGATGACCAGCGGGCGAGTCACCATTGTTCCGGCAATGAAAACGACGGTGCCTTCCTCGTCGCCTGGCTTCCAAGACAGCACTCCTGTATCTACGAGGTTCGTGTGCACGACCGAACACACATTGAGCGGCTTTCCTTCATCTCGTCTGTCATCGTTGGACCGGCGAACAACCTGCAGAGCGTCGTGCTTCATGCCAGCTATAGACTTTTGCCTGAGAGTAGATTTCTCCAAGCCTTTGGCCCTCCGCAGTGCTTGCGTGAGCTTGACCTTACCAACGTTCACATCAGCGATGCCCTGGCGCCCAAGGTGGCCGATGTGCTGAGAGGCAAAGGGCAAACTCTGCAAAGCGTCAAGCTGATCGGCAACAATCTGTCTCGGGATTCTGCAAGCACCCTGCTTCTAGCCCTAGTCGCATGTGAACGGCTTGAGGACTTGGCCCTCCAGGACAGCAGAGAGTCTTCCGCCTGCGACGTCATGGCAGAGGCGTTCAAGAGCAGCAGGCTTCTGCAGAAGCTCTCTTTGGTTGGTCTATGCGAAACAGGTATGAGCTGCAAGCACTTAAGCGGAGAGCGAGGTTGTCTTGACTGTTTGGCAGATCTGTTTGGCGCGTTAGAGGGCATTCTATCATTTCAGAACCTGGCTCTGAAAAAGACATCAATTAGCGACACATTGGGAGAGGCATTGGCAAAGTTCTTGACCGGCCATCACTCACCTCAAACGCTGTCACTGCTAAATTGCAGCTTTGATAGCAGAGGGGCTGCATGTATTGCCGCGGCATTATCTGCGAACTGCCCTTTGGAGCACCTCAGTTTGCAAGACTCTTGCCTAGATGCAGCAACTGTCAGCAAGTTGTGCGCGGCACTTCCTGCCAACACTGCACTGAAAAACGTCGTTCTGCCGCAGATCAGCAGCACATCGCGAATCCTGCAGGAGAAAAATTCCACTCTTGAGCAGCTCAGACTGGAGTGTCCTGGCCGCGTGCAATTTAGCCTGTTCGTAGACCGGTCCTCGTCCGTTTCCGCACCACTAGCGCAGGCCCTCGGATGCGCTACAAACGTTAAGATCTGGCACTGGGGGCTCGTCGGCAAGGTCGCGTACTTTGTGTATGCCTCGTTGGCCTTGAATCACTCACTGCGCTCACTACACATTGACTACGGGTGCTTTGTCCCTGGCTATCATGGCGCAAGACAAGGAGCTCTCACCAGTGCGCTCTGTGCGGCACTCAAGGCATGTGGTAGCCTCCAGAGCTTTCACTTAGACGCGCACAGGGCTTTCATTGAGAGCGATGAGACGACCCAACTAATGACCGAGATCTTTGATGCCCTGCAATGCAACCCACGCCTAAGAAAACTTACATTGGGTATCTCTCAACTGACCGTGAAGGCTGCTCGGTTGCTTTCGGTCCTGGTTGGCCAGTTCAAGAAAAGCTTCGTTGAGCTACGCATCGAGAGCACCGGCAACATGTCCAGCGCGGCCCTTGGCGTGCTTCAAGAGATGATCACCAAGAATGTCTTCCTATCCAGGGTTAGTGTAAAATGCCCTGCCTGGAAAGGTGCGGTGGGGGCTTGTGCAGCGATTGAAGATGCTAAAGAGCAGAACCAGGGTCTGCTGAACAAGGCAGCGAAATTCGTGATGAGCATTGACGGACGCCCAACAGCTTCTGCCAAACATCCCTGCGCGTCTGCCTTCGACGAATTGTGCGGTACCGCATCGCTTCAGGAACACCTGGTGTCACTGTCTGGAAAATCCGAGCCCCAGGTGTCCACGGACGTGAAGAAGGCAAGGTGCTATCTGGATGACAACTACATGATCTATGCTGGAGTTGTGCGTGCGAAGGTTCTCTGCGAGGCTGGAGATGGCAGCACACAGTTTGATGAACTTACTGTTCATTGCTGGCGCTGCATAGTGCAGTACCTGAAACTGAGTGATGTGGTTTAATAACCGACTGCAAGGACATTGGAGGCCCTCGGTGGTCTTGTTTGCTGTGTGTGCATGTTTTTGTGTGTGCATTTGCATTCTTGACAATAAACACATTTATGGTCTTGTTTCGTTGGCTTGTTTTAACGCGACAGCTTTAAGGAGCTCGTGTCGCAGAAAAACCAGGTGTCGTCGGCGCCTTTGGCCGTGAGCGAAAAATGGCGCATCTCGGTGGACACCTGAACCGCGCCGTAAGGGAAGCTATTTTCCTTCCCTTACGGCGCGGTAGGGGTGTCTAGTGAGAATCGTGAGACAGGCGTCATTTCCTTTCCATAAAACCAATTTTCATTTCAATTTCCTTCCCTTACGGCCCTGTTCGGTTGTACACCGAGATATGTGAGATAGGCGTCCTTTCCTTTCTTTTAAAAAAATTATTTTCATTTTCTTTGCCTTACGGCGCGGTTTGGGTGTCCACCAAGAATTGTTTCCTTTCCTTAAATTGTCCGGGCAAGGGGTCACACCGAAGGACGATGGGGTCCCGTGAATTCCTTGGCAATGCTGCAACACGCTGTCGCGTCCTGCTCTTAAAGGCGAAGTTTAAGCGTCCTCCAAATTTTTTCGTGCCGTCGCCCAGGACGGCGACCAGTGGTCAACGTCAACTCCAAATGAAACCTCGTTCTCCGGCTAAGCTTGCTCCGGGCTGAGTGTCCAAGGGAATCATAATGGCTTGACTGGACTACATGTCGGTGACAGCACTGGATAAGATGTTTGTCGCTTCTCTGCACTCGCCAAATGCTTGCGGAGACGATCTTGCTGTCGCTTCGAAGGTGATCCGCCGTTCGTGGAGCCGTGAGTAATTGTTGTGGTTGTTGTTAATTGCTTCAAATACGATGACACTTACCCACGGTGGGGGATTGGCCAAGGTTTGGTGCAGATCCAAACAGGAAAATAAACGAGAGTAAAATTAGTTATTTATAACTCACTCATTCTTTCGCACATTAGCTATTGTCATCTGATCTGGGGGACTACCACTGTCTCAAACATGAACAAGCTGTTGTTACTGCAGAAAAAGGCAGTGCGCATCATTTCCGACTCCTCATATGACGCTCATACAGAACCCCTCTTTGATAATCTGAAAATCCGTCCAGTCCGCTTTCTGTATAATGACACATTACTAAAGTGATACTTTAGAACAAGAAACCAAGGAATTATTATCATTGAAACATTATCGAACCTGATGAGAAATGATAATATTTATGAAACACGTCACCATGAAATATGGCACATTCCATGAGTGCGCACCAACTACGGCACTCAATCATTACGCGTGAGATTACCGCCCCTACTAAATATTCGTATTCTATGAAAAAAAAACCTGTAAGCTAAAAGAAAACGTAGAAGAAAGACTACGTCTTTTCCTACAGTTTTTACCACACTCATCAACGTGTCACTTTTTGTTTTTCTAACGTTCAGAATATTGGCTTTGTTATCCTGTATCCACCTGTGCCTCCTTGCTGTCGTCCTTTGTTTTAATCAGCCATTATCCTTGTATCTACCTTGTATCATTACCCAGAATGTCTTTTACTAGTATATTGTGAAGTGTTTGTCCACAGATATTAATAAGAGTCTTGTTTGTATAGTTTTCAGTCGTGACTCTTTATGTTCTGAATTATAAATTTGCAACTGACGTTGCCAACTATCATTTACACATGTCTGTACGAACATGAATTGTTAAGGGGCACAGACCCCGTCGCGCTGTCTTCTTCAGCTTTTTGTCTGTGCTCCAGACCTCTGTAGAGATGTCGAATAAAGATGAATGAATGAATTAATTAATGAAAAAAACTCATCCATGTTTATCTCAAGCGACTCATAAATATAGAGGAATCTGAGATCAAAAAAAAAATAACGAATTTTGGGAGATCTTGAAGAAATCGGAATGAAAATCGAGGAAACAAAGAAGTGTGGGCAGAATTACTAAAGTTTAAGAATTAATCACAAATAATATAATTTTGAGAGGTTGCACCGAAGGAGAGGAGGACGGGCAGAGTAAACGGCAGCCCTAAGAGCGACAGGATTTTACAAAAACTGAATTCTCTGCCGTGCAAACCGCCGGCAGTAGAGGATGAAGTGATCTATCGTTTAAACGTGCCCGCATGACGCACATAGATTCGACGGCGTGAACCCAGAACGACATAAATAAAGATTAAGGCGAGGAATCCTGCAGCGCAACAACGTCATGGAAACCTCACATTGTCTTGATGCGCAAGAACGTATGTTCCATGAGAATTTCAAATGTTCGAAATCAGCTGTACCAAGGATGGGCTAATGGCTCAGGTAATGGTGTATTTGGTAACGTTCATAACGGGACGTGGTAAGCAGGGTGAGGCTCGGAAAAACATGGGCAAGAGTCCCATTGATGGCAGATTTCGCTAAAAAATCGGCCATAGAATTTGAAGTAATGCCACAGTGCCCTAGGATCCACTGAAAGCGCACCTTTTGGACATTACGTGGCACAAAGTACATTAGGGATCGGTACAAGAGACTAGTTGCCGAAGTTTCTAATGCTGCCAAGTCTGGGAGGCAGTCCGAGAGAATGATAACTTGAGAAATATTACGCGCAACTTTTTGAAGGGCCGAATCAATAGCGAAAAATTCAGCAGCGAAAATTGGTGTATAATCAGGGACACGGATAGAGTAACTCCTATCTAGTGTGTGTGAATAAACACCTACTGCTGCCTTTTCGCCTTCTTGAGAGGAATCTGTGAAAATTGCAGCATGGCTCGAATACTGTAGCAGATATTCCTCCAGGAGGCCGTTTAGCACGTTGGAAGAGAAGTGCTTGGCATACAGCGGCAGCGTATGGTCGAAGCAAGAAGATGATGCAGCCTGCAAATTGCTGACGCATTGCACGGACCTAAGCGAGACCGTTATTCTGGACAAAAAGTGCCCAGTAAACACAAATTGGGGCAGTTTGTAAAGCGGCCAATGTTTGTCTAGAAACTAAGCTGCGTTAGTGAAAAAAAATTGGAGGAGCCGCTCCAGGCATTGCCTCGAGTGCCCGTAAGAATGTGGGCACTGTGAGAAGCTGGAAGCGAGAATTTAAGTCCCGTATGCGAGCTTCTAAAAAGAGGACACAGTTTGCCACTGATTTTGGTAAACCCAGGCAAAGCCGTAGAGCGCGCCTCTCCAAAAGAACTAGAGGTTCAATTTTGTACCTAGGACAACCGGGGAACAGAACACAACCGAAGTCCAACATTGTTCTTACATAAGTCTTATAGAGAAATAAGAGAGTGTCTCTGCGCATACCGAACTTCTTATTGCTGACTCGTGTCAGGCGACCAGGAGCTCGCTCACCTTTGAGGACTATACTTCTGATATCGGGTCGCCGGTCTAGATGAGGGTCGTATATTACACCTAGGTACTTTAAGGACTCAACTTGCGGGATTTGGGCACCACAATACAGTAGACAGATATAAAGAGGGGACGCTGGAGGAACAACAGCAACGAAAGATTTGTTCACGTTGAGAATTAAATGTAACATGCCCAGCCATACTTCCAGGGCATTGAGGCAGGACTGCAATAGCTTGTAAAGTGATAGAATGTCTCTAGCAGAATCAAAAAAGGCGATGTCGTCCGCATACACATACACTTTTATGTCACCCTGTATTGGTAAGTACCGCATAAGTATGTTAAAGAGTAACGGAGACTGTACCGAACCCTGAGGCACACCCCTAGTCTCTGAAAAAGTTTAGGAAGTAAAGGAACCGTCAGAAGGTAAGAAACGTCTATTTTTTTGGAATTCCTGCACCCATGCAAGAATGGAAAAAGGCGGCCGAATTTCATCAAGCTTGTTCAATAGTATTGAATGCTCTACGCTGTCATATGCTTTAGCGATATCCAAAGCGACTAAAGCCGCGACCTCTTTCTTCTCCATTGCAACCCTAATTCTGCTTTCCAAATCTAAATGTGCAGAACAAATCTAGCACCACCTACGAAACTCTATTGAAATTACCCCACTGACCTATTTTATTCTTCTTCTCCTTCTTCTTCTTCTTAAAACATGGCACATGCCAACATGCGGAAATTGGCCAAGGTGTAGTGGCATAAACTAGGAACATTCCGCGTGCGATTGCGACAAAATTTTAGCGCCAAGCCTAATTTTTGAAAAATGTATCAATAAAAAACGAGAGAAGAATATTTAAAATGAAATAACAGACAGAATTTTGGTGGAAAAAGAAGAGCTCGAAGAATTTTAAAAGAGTTAGCAAATCAACCTACCAGTTGCAATTATCTAATCATAGAGAATCTCACAAATTGAACCCAACTCAAGTGCTTTGGCGCTCGCCCCGAACGATACTAACACTGGTAGTCTCTTCTGAGCCCTTCTTCTTCCTCTCCTTCCATCGAGGGGGCCAACTTCTTTCTATCACGGCTCATGTCACGTGCATCCTGATTTTTTTCTCTCTGTTTTCTTTGTAATGCGCGCTCCTCTTCTGCCATGGGGGAAAAATTCGATTTGGCACGTGCCCGACCTCCGCCCTCCACTAATTGGATGGGCCAAGGGCGCTTTCGGCTGCCCGGCTTACGGGCTCTTAGATGCCTGAAGGCTGTATGAAAAAGAAGGGGTGATTTTACTGAACCAGAGCCGAGAAATCGAGCACTAACTTTTTGGGGCTTTCCATAGGACGCAACCCTTTTCGGACACTGGTAGTTGTGGGAACGTTTTTCGGATGTGTTCGGGAAAAATGAGCACCTCCTCTGGAGATTCCGATGTCCCGATGGGTTATTTTTGGGAGATGTTGAGGTGGTTTTGTGTTTGTTGGGAAATGACTCAAAACGTCCCGTCACAAACTTCTCTACAGGCACGTAGTTACAAAAATAATGTACTTTCTAAGAAACTCCATGAAAAAATAGTGTGACTTGCTCCACACACTACCCAGCAGCATGCATTAGGTCGCGTCGTCTAGGATATGGTCTTAGAGTGCCTCGATCGGCATTTTTATTAACCCTGGCTACAGTTAGCTCGGACATCCTGTAGAAGCATGTGTGAGCAGAGATGATATTTGTGTAGCATGCGCGAACAGTGTGGAAAACGTCAAGTATTTTCTGGGAGACTAAATCTATACACTACCAGATGTCTGAAAGGGCAGTAGTTTTAGACCTTCCAGTAGCTTTAGATCTTAAGACTAGTGAAAGCAAAATTAACACATAAACTGTAGAGACGAGCAAGGTGAGATTGGAATATTGGTGGCGCAAAGCAGAATTCAGAAATTGCATCAAACGTTGCAGAAATTGAATATAGATTACAACATGAACAAAAGCCTTGAATGGCGGGCTCGGTAAGAAAAGTGAACCAGAACAGGATTCAACGTTCAAAAAAGGAGGCGGGCTCTTACAAAAGAAATAAAATAATTAGGCAATTTATTTACTTGGACAGGGTGGCATTTGCCACGGGCCCAATACAAAGGAGATGCAAATATTTATCTTGAAAGACAGGCCTCCGGCTCCCGAGCCGTCAGCGGCTGGCGCTGAAGGAGAAGACGACGACAAGAGCTGAACGTTCCGATGCTCGTGCCCCTGGTCAATGCCCCACCGCGGGTATGTGCCATCGTTTTTGAGGCAACAACAACAGCTCGTGCGGGCTCTGGACTGGAAAGCCATCAACAGAGCCTTAGTTCGTCAAACCAAAAATACCGCGTCTGATAAGATAATATTCAATAACCGTGAACTTTGTGGCCAAGAACTGGCTGATCACTTCAATAAAGCATTTGTCGATAGCATCACGTAAGAGGACAGTCTGCTATTTACAGCACCTTCAATCAACAGCCCAGTTAACACTTTTGTTTGTCACCCAGTAACCGAGGAAGAAGTATCTAGAACATTTATGCAACTTAACAATAGCAGAGCTCTTGACATTAATAATTTGCAAATAAAACGCATAAATCATATTTAACAGTTTATTGTTCCTGTTCTCACATACATTTTCAATTTTATCATTGAGTATGGTGAGCTTCCTATGGAAATGAAAAAAATCAAGGGTAAGAGTAATGCACGACAGTGGCGATCGAAATGATGTTAAGAATTACAGGCCAATATCAGTAATACCGATATTTTCGAAAGGGCTACAAAAAATATTGTTATCTAAATTAACACACTTTTTATAAGTTGAAGCTTTTTTCTGACGCGCAGTATAGATTTAGAAAGGGAGATCTGCTGAAAATGCTTTGCTAACACTGAAAGAAAACATCATGGAAAATATAGAAGATAAGCTTTTCACCCTAAGCCTATTCATCGACTTTTCTAAGGCGTTTGACTCCCTCAGCCATGACATTCTTTTACACAAATTACATCTACATGGAATACGAGGAACACCCCTAAATCTCATCCGATCTTATTTATGCGACAGAAGCCAGTGCGTGCATATTATTAATCAGCAGTCCTCTTTTCTACCGATCAAAGCCGGAGTTCCTCAGGGCTGTATTTTAAGACCCTTTCTCTTTAATGTGTATATTAATGACATTGTAACCATTGATTCAAATGCTTAATTTATTATTTATGCCGATGACAGCAACAGTCTGTTATCTGGGCCTGATTAAAATAAACATGTAATATGGTGTAATGACTTGCTCGAAAAATTGGCTTTGTGGTCACAGTGTAACCGACTCAGGATTAGTCCGATAAAAACAAAAGTAATTATTTTTCGGCCGTGACACAATTTAGTGAACCTACAAGATGTTGTTCAGTGCGAAGGGGAAGTAATTGCTGTTGCTAAGGAACATAGAATTCTGGGAGTGACCTTTTCCGAAACATTAATCTCGGATTCACACATTGACAACGTATGCACAAAACTTTGCAGGACAACCGGTTCCGTATCGCGATATGTCGTTCTTTTCTCCCGGTTCATATTAAACTTCAAATCTACCACGCCCTGTTATCGTCATATATTAATTATTGCAATTTAGTGTGGCTAGCAACTACTAAAGGGAACATTAAAAAAGTCCACATGTTACAAAAAAAATGTTCTCTACGTAGCTAACATTGGCTACTTTTCTTCTACTGAACAATATTTCCGTCAGTACAATATCGTCCCCATACAAAGTATGTATGAATTTCGCATGTTGCGCTCATATTATGTTTCATCAGGCCATTTCATACAATTTTTTCTACAATCGCATTCCTTCAACATAGCAGAAATAATGCATTTACACGCAGCACTGATTGATAGCAAATTCCCCGTTTCCGCACCAGTTACAAACTACAGTCCCTTAAGCACAACCTCCAGTTAATTTTAAATAAATATTCGAAATTGACCAATCCCAGACTTAACCAGTTGCGACAGTACTTCGCATTCCTATAGATGTTCTGGTGAATAACTGTTTTCCATTGTTTCAAATATTTTTTCTTAATATTTTTTTCATCGCACAACCATTGTAATCACATTCTATAAACTTTTTTTCTTTTGCACTGTTTTTCTACCTCGTGTTGGACTCATGTTATTTATTTTGATTTTGAATGTGTTTAAAATCATGCATATGCGTGTTTAATTTTCTGTTTTACATTACTACAAAATTGTATACACGTTATAATTGTAACCACCTTTCACACGTCTATCTGTGGTGTGTGTTTCAGTATCTATATTTTATGTTCCTTTATTTTTTCTGTTTTAAATATTTGTGTGACATGTCCTGCCTTGTAATATGCTGGGCCCTGGGCCTCGTCAAGCTGACAAATGCAGCTTTTAGTCCAGGCGTCCCACCAGAATTTCTTTCCGGAAATAAATTGAAATTGAATTGAATTGAATTGATCTCTGCTGCTGAACTGGACCTGAACTGTACTGGCAGTCGTTCGCGACGCAGCGCTTTGGAAGACGTCCTGCATTACACGTAGTGGAGGTGCCAGCGATCCCCTTATCCTGGAGCTTCTCAGCCGCGCCATTTCAGCGATGCCTGAGACCGCCACCCAACCTGCATCACCGCTTCTCTCAGCTGTCTTCTGTTCCGACGCAGCGCGGAGGCGAGACCCAGCCATCTTCAGCGGCACGGATGACACGGATGTGGAGGAGTGGTTGGCCTCCTATGAATGCGCGAGTGCGTATAGCAATTGGGACCACAGCAACCACGAGGCTGACATCTCCAGCTGGACGCATCTCAAATCTAGCCTGACAGAGGTTTTTTTCCCTCCCGCTGTGTGTAAGCTTCGTGCCGAGCAATGCTTGCGCAGTCTGGGCCTACAAAGTGGCGAAAACTTTTGTATACTACATAGAAGATGTCGACGACCTTTGCAAGCGCATCAACGCTTCCATGAGCAAGGCGGACAAGATCACAAATATTTTGAAAGGCATTGAGGATGATGCCTTTCAGATGCTCGTTGCCAAGAATCCCGAGTGTATGTCAGATGTCATCAGCTACTGCCAAAGCTTCGATGAGCTGCGCAAACAGCGCCTTTCCCCCCGCCGTGCCGGCTTTCAGGAGGCAATTTCCAGCTTTGATCTTCCTGGGGACGCTGCTATGGACAACCGGTCGCTCCTCCAGCACCTTCAGCAGTTTGTCTGTAAGGAAGTCGCCCGCCAGCTGTGCTTGTCTACCTGCCCTCCTACGCCTGCGCCACCGCTCACTCCCTAACTCCAGCGTGTCATTCAGGAGCAGGTGTTCGAGGTACTGCCTCCTCCTCCTCCTTCTCAACAGCCACTGATTACTGCTCCTCTAACGTACGCTGGTATTATGGGGCGACAGCGGCCCTCACCTGCTGCACCTGTCTACAGGGCTCCTCACCACCTGTTAGAACCCCAGCAACCTGAAACTCCAACTTATCATGCTGTTGCCCGCCTACGATCTCAGCCGCAGCCTCTCAACCCCTGGCGCACGCAAGACAGCCCACCTATTTCAATTCAATTTCAATTCAATTCAATTTATTTCGCATTTTTTACACGAGTACAAAAATGCGAGGGCAAGCAACAAAAAGCTGCTGATTAGCAGCTTGACGAAGGTTGCTGCCCTTATATTTGACAGGTTGAAGGGCGCTAACATAAAGCTTCTCATTAAACAATTAAATTCGTCTGGATTAAAAGCAGAGGTCACTTATACATATGTTGTAGACATTCTCATTGGACACCATCAAGCTCACATATTACAAGCAATAAGACAACAAATAACACTATTGGACATACATTGGCGCATATTTTACACACAGCAATGCTACTCAATCACTTGGCATGTCATTTTACCATAATACACATAATAAAAACGCATCTTGTTTATTTTGCTGTAACCTCAAAGCAGAAAAAAATAAACAAATTTACATAAGACTTCATACAATGAAATGTAAGGGAAACCAGATAAAACCACCACTAGACGAAGGACACAGAAATTATCGATGCAATCGCTACAAATTGTCATTGAGGACCGGAAGTTAATTACATTGCTAGGCTAAGTGGCGGGATCTGTTCTAGAAATGAGATATTTTTCCCACTCTTTTCTTGAGATATTCTTTATATCTAGATTTACATCCTTTAAATTATTTAACAGTTTTGGAAGACGATTTGCTATCCTCTTGCACCTTTGGTTAGTTCTAGAAAATGGCAGCGTCCAACTCTTTCTGTGTCTGATGTCGTAGGAAAGTTGTGATGTTTTTGACAAGTCGCACAGTGTGAGAAAGTAGTTGAGAGAATTTTTCAAGATGTATTTGCAATTTAGGACAAGCTTGAATTCGTATATATGCTTGACAGGAAGAATATCAAGAAGTGGAAATAATTCGCTTGTGAGCGTCGTACGAAACGTTTGCGATGTGACGGACAGCTCTCTTTTTGCATAAGAAATAGTTTGTGAAAGTTCCTTTGGGATGTTGTGCCCCATATAAGGCTGCAATAGTTTAGATGAGGAGAGAATAGGGCGTTATGCAATAAAACCTTAATCCTTGGAGGAATAGGGAGGAAGGCCCTCGTCAGGCACCACGCCTTTTGGCCTCCTTCCTGAAGTGTATGAAACACACTTCAAATAAAATACTTTTCAAAGTTCAAAGTTAAAAGAAAAAAAAAATCGAGATAGTATACCACAAGTCTTCGCGAGGGTTGTACTTACCCGGTCTACATGAGCATCCCATGTTAAGTGTTCATTAAAGATTACTCCCAAGGATTTTATCTCTTTGACAAGGTCTAGCCTATAATTTCCAAGGTATAAGTTTATGTCAAAGTTTACAGGCTTTTGTGATGGTGCAAATAAAATGGCCTTCATTTTTGATGTGTTAATATTTAGCGAATTAGTCCCACTCCCATCAGACAACAATGCGAGCGTATTATTGGCTAAATGCCCAAGTTGTACGACATTATCTGACTGTAGAAATATACTTGTGTCATCTGCGTAAACTATGAAAGGTACGCTGTCACTGATGTTAATTATATCGTTTACATATAAGTTAAACAATACCGGCCCCAAAATACTACCTTACGGGACCCCCGCTGTTAAGCCTTGCCTTGTTAAGTCCTTGTATATACTTATCAGCATTGCCATGAACATGTCATGAGTGCTATCAGGATCGCTATTCTCAGAAATTCGGCTCCAGTCATCGTTTTGAATTCGAGATCGAAAAGCATTTAGCGTTTTAAGGTTTATTTCTTGTGCAACGTATGACCCGCAGTGATTTGTTACACCTGCGGAGTCGGTGTCTACGTGACTCGTTCGTGCAGCAGTCGCGACCGTCCTCCGCGACGCACGACATTCCGCCGTCCTCCTCGCCTGCGTCACACGAGCCGCCTCCGGATGCCTCTTCTCCTAGTTACCATTTCCGCTCCCACCGTTCGCCGTCTCCTGGCCGACGTTGCCGTTCTCCGATGCTCCTTTCTAGGGGGGCGATACTTGGAGCTTATTTAGAATTCGTTATTTATTTTGTTATTTATTCATTTGTTATTTATTGCTTTTGTTATTTATTCATCTAATGCTTATTTACAAAATAAAATTCATATTTTATCGTTTTTTTGCAATCTTCAAAGGATGATGCAAACTATCACGTTGTGGTGACCACACTCCAGCAGTCAGGAAGCCAAAGAAAAGCCTTCCAAAGAAACCTGTTTAAGGGTCTGAAGTAAAGACCGATAATTAGGAAACATCAACGGAAATTACCCGTGCGTTCGGTGTGTGTCCGAACTTTAAGCGTCGCTGCGCGTGCTCGAAAAATATGTGGCCTCAGGAGTGCAAGATCTGTTCGTAAATTGATGTTGCGTGAGCAGGAATTCAGATATTGTCATGTTCTTCCAGCACCTGTATTTCAGCGTACTTCAAGCGCCCAGCAAAAACAACAAACACGCTTACGCGAAAACAATTTGGCTTTAGGTCTGTACGTGTATCGCTTGTAAAATTCATGCTAAGTCGACGCAAAACCCAAGAATTGCAGGAATGTATTGGTTATTTGAGTTGACGCAAAAATTTGCAGGACGCTTAAGCTTAAGGACGTTTAAGGGCGCTTAAGTGCGTGGTATGCCGGCACGGCTATTTCTGCGCCGCTCACACAAACGCTCTTCTTTGTTCAGGGTAGTCAGAATCCACAGTGTGTCACACATTCCATTCTTATTCTGCCGGTATCACCCCCTGTGCTTCTTGCTAGTGTAAGAGCTCATGGTTGCCACGCTCGAATTGTGTTTCGTAGGCACTCTCGGTTCAACTTGTTACTTCGTTTCGCATTCTATTTTTTGTTGTTACTTGTATGTGGTGACGTCGAGGTGCATCCGGGACCTGACGAAAGTGTTCTTAAAACACTTTTAAATGGGAAAGAAGAAAATGAAGCAAAAGTTGTGTGCTATCGAAAACCACCAAGCGGAAAGCAAGGCTTCCATGTCGGATCTCAATGAACGTATGACTAATCTAGAAATATCGCCTGTTAAGCTTCAGGATTTGCGCAGCGAGGTGAAAGAATGCAAGGAGAATTGCGAATAGCAGAAGGCCCAGCTTCTGTCACTTATTGGTAAAGTTGATGACGTTGAAAACCGATGAAGGAGGTGCAATTTAATTTTTTATGGGGCGAAAGATGAAGGCGAGCATGAAACGTACGAAAAAGTTGAGGAACATATCATAGAAGTTTGTCAGAAAAAGCTACAATGAGAAAAGGTCCCAATTGGGAGAGCTCATCGTTTTGGAAGGTACAGTCCGAATAAAAGGCGGCCAATTATAGTCAAGTTCCTCTTGTTCAAGGACAAGCAGGCAGTGCTACTAATTGCAAAGAAATCAAAAGGCACAGATATAAGTATCTCGGAGGGCTTTTCGGAAAAAGTGCGGAAAAAGCGGGAACGACTGTGCGCTTACGCTAAAGCTAATGAAGTCGAGACGGACAAAGTAAACCTCAGGTTTACTATGCTCTATATTAATAAGGTGAAGTTCATTTATGACGAATCCCTGGATACAGTTGTACAACGAGATTGACAGGGACTGAAAACGGATGAGTCGGCTCTTCCTTTTCTTATTGTGATTTGCAGAAGTGTTCGAAATAAAACATGATTTTGCTAGTCTCGTGGATATGTCTTGGTCAACGGTTGTTCTTGGATCTGAATCCCGGCTCGATGCCGACGTTGCGGATGATGAAGTGTTTCCGAAGGGTTTTGCTTGCTACCCTAACGACAGAAATCGTTTCGGGGTGGAGTGTTTATTTTAGTTGATATGGCATTGTGCTGCCGAGAAATTTTAATAGAGGGCAGTGAAACTGAGATGCTGTGGGTAGAGATTACATTGAAGAACGGCAGGCCATTATCGGTATGTTCGTCCTATCCCCCGCCAGCAAGTAAAGTTTATACTCTGGGATACCTTTCCAATACCATATAATTGGTGAACACCGATTACCTGTTTATAGGCGGAGTTTTTTTATCTTCCGGACATCGTTTGGTCATTGCCTGACCCCAGTTCTAGTGCTTTCAGCCAGTCTAGCAAACAAATGTTTAAGATCTGTCGCCATTTTGACCTAAAATAGCGAGTCCTGGCGCCTTCAAGTGGAGCTAATATTTTAGATTTGCTTTTCAGTAATACGCCAGAGTTGGCGCTGTCGACAGTAGTGTTAATTACCAGGCATCAGTGACCACCAAGCTGTGGTGTGCGATATGAGTCTGCCGTATGTAAGACCTACCAATGGTGGTACGCGGCGTATCTGTAGCTATCAAAAAGCGCGAGTGAATGATATTTCATTTTTTATTTTATTTTATTTATTTGTTTCTGATGCAGAAAAAGGAGCAAGAGCAAAAGGCGAAACGCCAGACGGTGGCTCTTGCCCCGCATACAGTTTGGCACAAACGTTAAAGATAGCTGTAAAAAAGTTTCACACCAATATCTTCTGAAGAAAAAAGAATGGGGAAAAATGTAAATAAATCATGTAATGAAAAAATAACTGTATACAACAAACAATAATTCGTACATGCCGACACATATGTTTGGTACAAAGATTGCAAATATAACAAAATTCTGAACATGGTTGTTGCAAGCTTAGAAACAACAAAATAGCAACATCATAATAACAAAACTACAGCAAGATGCAAAACAATAATACACTCCTAAAAACAAATATTAGGGACAGAAACGCGGCAGATCATCTGAGTTCAAAGTTATTTTCCAGCAGCAGAGCTCTACGCGTGTTTTTGGAGGCATTAGCACTCAGATCTGTTAATTCTTGTATTTTATTAAGAAGCTTAGCTGATTGATATTATATATGTTGTCGTCCATAATTCGTTCTTATTTTTGGCGGCCGTAAAGTTTGCTTACGATGTGTGTATGCAGGAGCTGCATTGGATTTTTGTACACTGTAAAGCTACGCGTTTTTATGTACAGAAGCAATTTGAAATAATAAATTTGATTGGCCTTTAACATTTTGTATTTCAGAAAAAGCGGCATTGTCCGTAGTAGTTACGGTGGGCCATGATATCGCTCAAATATTCTTCACACTTTTTTTGCAGGCTAATTAATTTTTTGTGACTGTGACTTGTAGTGGTACCCCAGATCAAAGCACAGTAGGAAAGCTTGGAATAAAAGAGTGAGTAATAAAGTAGAGTTCGTAGCCATTCTGGGATGAGTGGACAAATCTTGAAGAGGCAAAGAATTGTTTTACTTTGGTCAGCTATGAGGCTATTAGCATGAGAATTACACGATAAAATTTCTTCAAACCACACGCCTAAAAATTTTTGGGCCTTGACTTGAGCTATTTCTTTGCCATCAAATAAAATTTCTTGGGGAGATTTCCTAGGCTTGTTTAGCGGTGCAAACAATATTTATTTAGTTTTCTCAATGTTCAAGCATAATTTATTTGTGTTTAACCAAGTAGACAGGTGGAACAAATAGTTATTGACGGCATGTTCAATATGCGGGAGTGAATGGCTAGAGAAAACTACCTTTGTGTCATCTGCATACATGATTAGTTTTGGGGTATTAGGAATAGAGCATAAATCATTTGCGTATGTTATGAACAGCAAAGGCCCGAGAATTGATCCCTGTTGAACGCCTTTTTTAACTGGCAGAACTGGAGATGAATATTTATTTGAACTGTCATATTGATAGCGGTTTGAGAGATAGGCTTTTATTAATTCTAGTGGTATTCGTCATGCATGTCGCCAACCCTCGATTCCCATTTCAATGTATTCGAGACACAGGCTGAATTTATGAATATGGAAGAGCTGAGGGAAATTTTCAAAAACAAGATGCTCGAGATGCGTGAACGTTATGTACAATCATGGGTTATGACCGCGCGACGAAGCGAAATTAAGCCATGGTTCTCGCGAGGCATGAAACGCAAGGCCAGACAGAGAGCGCACGTTTACGCTGCCTGTAGGAAAAACCCCCGGTTTGAAGCTTAAAGAAAAGCTCAAGCAAATAACTGAAGATATCAAAACAGCATTAACAGCAGCTAAAGATAAATTCTTACACACGCTCCATCTGCGTTTACAAAAGTGGAACCGGGAAGCAAGGGCTAAAGACGAGCAACAAATGGCAGTGGAAGTTCTAATGGGAGGGACGCTGTTCTTAGACCTATGTCCCTTATCTTCAGTCCATTATTAATAAAACTGTCACCTTGGTCAGTTTTTTATACTTATTTCAATTCTGAGATTACCTTTTTATAAATTATATAGCTCCTAATGAAATTAATTTCAATTAATAATTCATTAGCACCTCTGTGCAAAAAAATGGCTCAATAAAAATTATTTTAAATCCACGGCTACACCCTATGGCGAGTAAAGAGTGCAATGATAAAAGCAGTTTTTCTGTTTTACTATCATTAGTAATTTTACAACACTTGAAATAGCAACATTCAAGGTGTGGAGATACCTTCCATCTATGAATTTTGCAAAATTATAAATTTTTGAAGTGTGATTGAACAATTATGCTTCGATTATTGCATACACTGTGACTTCAGCTTTCCTTAGCAAACAGTGAAATGTCTATCTGTCCTAGATGCTGGGATCCCGATGTGCTCTGCGATGTGCTCTGCGATGTCAGAGCACGTTAAAAAACCCCAGGTGGCCGAAATTTCCGGAGACCTTCACTACGGCTTCCCTTATAGCCTGAGTCGCTTTGGAACGTTAAACCTCCATAAACTAAATCCTCATAAACGACATATTAAGGCAGCCAGGTGTCCAAAATTTCCATGCTGTTAAATCATCTGCTCCTGCACAAATTCAGCCCACACAATGATCTGAATTTAATATTATGGTCCAATTACTGTTTCGCTGTAGAAAAATATTGGTAGAGCTGGAGGTTACTAGCTATAGACTCTAGAAGTGTCATTAGAAAACTGATTTTTGAGTAATTTTTTATTCAAAGACCAGTGTCCCCCCTTCTTAATGCATTTTTTCCAATATGCCACTTTTAAGGGGGGATGGGGAGCTGAAGGATTAACATTAGAACCACTGCGCCAATTTTGATGACACTTGCAGTGGGGGTGTATCCTTATGCCATTTAAACATAACTAATATTTCAACATTGAATATTGAGTGTCAGAAAAGTTGTTCACATAAGAATGAGCTAATAACTGTATCAGTTAAGGAAGTCCCCTTTTATATGTAATTGTAATTTGTTTACTTTTTAGGCATGCGTGAAGGCAATAAAGCTCCATGTAAAGGATAAAGGGAAGAAATGACGCTTACTCTTCCTAAGTATCACACCACTGAAAAGCAGGTTTTTTTTTTGCTGTCAATGCATTAAAAAATCTGCGTTTTTTGTCACAAATCACCATGCCGAAAAGCAAATTTTGTTTTTCTGCTGTCACTGCTATTTCAAAATCCTAAATTTCTTGTCATAAAACCAAACAACTGAGATGATAAGTGCCTTATCTTATTCCCCAGAAAATTTTGATTCAGCAACCACCTTCAAAATAAATTTTGTGTCAGCATATAAAAACGATAGTTTTCCTAAATGTGCACTTCGGTCCAAAAGTGTGGACCGAAAAAAACAGCTTCAAAGACATGAGCAACTGCAATTTTGTTGGGTGGCCTTTTTTTCTCGACTAAAAACACTTGCTGCATAAGCAAGACCTTCGTCTTTGATGCGATGCTGTTGAGTAGTAATTGCTTGCAGTTTTTGTTATTTCTTGTTTTTAAAATGTGGGAAGACTATATTCTCACAAGGAAATTCACAATTATTTCACGGAAGTGGTGTAAGCATCAATAAAAGCAACGTCTTAATAACAATAAAGCCTAACAATCTGACTTCAAACGCCACAAGATGTGTTTCCGCCAATCATTGATTTATATTACTTTTGCTTACCAATTACGGCTCTCAAAGCCTAGATTATATTGTTTTTGCTTCCAACTCTAACGCGTGTTTGCTGCATTCTTGGCAAAATGCCTAAACAGGTCAGAACAGGCAAAAATAAATTACAATATATAGCAATTTTGCACTACACTGCGTGCTAGAAACATTTTTAGAGAGTGCCTACAATACCTTTGCTGGTGCGATGTCAGTGCACGTAAAAGAACCCCAGGTGGTCTTAATTCCCGGAGCCCTTCACTACGGCGTCTCTCATAGCCTGAGCCGCTTTGAGATGTTAAACCCCTACAAACCATAAACAAAAACTTGGTCACCATATTCATGGAAAACACTTAATTTTCTGCATTTCTGTCGCGCAGGACATGACCATGTTTAGGGAGGCATTCTTTTTTTTCGAACTTTTGCTTTTAGTCCTCAAAGCAGGTGATTATCATTTGGAATGAAAGTAATACTGATGAAAGAAAGCCGCTGTTTGGAGCTTGAGTTTTTACATAAAAAGGAGCGGAATAAAGGAAACGCTTTGTAATCCTGCTCCGCAGACATTATGCATGTCATATATCAGATGAAAAATGAGGAATTTTGGTCCACGAGAAAATCAACATTCTAAAGCAGTCAATTTTCTGTTTAAATGTTTACAACTCTTTCATAGTTGCACCAAAATATAGAAAGCTTAACACACATCCCAAGGACTCAATAATTATTCCATGCTGAAAATTTCACTGGAATCGGACAAGCAGCTCAAAATTTAATTTTTAATCTCCCGTGGTCCGATATGTTATTCCTAAACAGTAATTAATTCACCTTATAAAGAAGTTATTACTCCTTAGCATCTACCAAAGCGCAGGCATACAGCTACAGAGGAAACCTATATAGCTTTCACAGAAACTTCATAGTTAAAAAACAATTCAGCCTAGTCCGGCACGTCCGTGAAGTCTTAGGTCTGGAATGTCTTGACCTCGGACCTGGACGAAATGTTCTTTAACAACTATGTTTCTGTGAAAGCTGTATAGCTTTTCTTTGTAACCGTATGGCTGCGCATGAATGGATACTAATGAGTAATTACTCCTTTATTACAAATCTACTCCACCTTGGGGGATACGCTAAAACATTGGTCTCTTCAACTGATGCATCGAACCAAACTTATGAAACGTAAGTTAAGCTGTCGTATACAACAGCTAAATTGAGAATTATACTGTCAGAAAACTGCTAAAATGATTAAATATCAATAAGTCTTACAACCTAATAGTGAATTTTTGTAACAGAGAATGCCAACATAATAATCAATTCGAAACGAATGACATTAAATTTGCTAGTGTGACAGGGGCATTACTTATGCAGCTAGATAAAAAGTCGGCGTAATTACCAGCGAAACAAATAGTAATTGTTTGTCACATATATGTCACTGTCTTGCATCTAGAGGTAGTGATTTATGGATTGGTAAAACTTACTAATCCTTCAAAGTAGCAACAGGAACCAACGCAAAACTTAGCAACAAGCACTAACTTTTGACTAGTAACTGACACTAAATGGTATGCGAATACCTTGTTCACAATGCGACGTTCACCAGGTATGCACCGCTACACCCTTCCATAAGTAAAGACATGACAGAGAAAGAGATGGAGAAAGTGAAATATGCTACTCCTCACTGAGGAAAGGAAAAGGGACGGAAATTGGAGGTTTTGGGGAAAATTAAATGGCGCAGTAACTGTCTCACTTCTCAGTGGACACCTCAACCGCACCGTAAGGGAAGGAAGGTGGGAGTGAAATAAAGAAGAGAGAAAGAGTTGCCGTAGTGGAGGGCTCGGAATGATATCGACAAACTGGGGAAGATGGCAAGGGAAGGAAATGGAAAGGTAGAGTGCGAATGTAGTGTAATGACGATGTCATAATACAATGAATTGCATGCGCGACCCGGAGAACAGCCATTTCCACGCAAGCACTGGCTAGCATTCCTCTCTCACCTAGATGGCTCTGGAAATGGCTCTGGAAATTAAAAAAAAACATATTAACTGCTAATTTGCTAAGTTCTTAGTATGATGTTCTCGCGCGGTGCGTTAAATGGGAAGGAATGGCAGCGCTACCACTGCAAAACCGCTTGACGAGGTAAACGAAGGGTGCGCGTGAGAGCAGCCTTCTATCTGTCGAAGTCATTACTCGCGCGATACCGCTGTCATGCAAAGAAGCCAACGCTTTGTGCAACACTCTCCTTGCGGTGAAGCCAACCTAGGTGACCAAAGACTGCAAATGTACCATATTTAATGAGAGATTATTCTATTTATAGCGTTCTGGTAACATGATTGAACCTCTTATCATAGGCGGCGACTAGTTCCAAAGCAGCGTCCGCAGTGGCTTTTATAGACTGTTGCAACGATAAACGAGCGCCGTAAAATGCATCTCTCTGTTGAACCGCTCACTTATTCGCGCTGGAATTTGACGCAGAGATGGCATACGACAGTTTTTATTTTTCACTACCAAGTCTGGATGGCGTAGTTACCTGATTTGATCAGAATAATTATAAATCTGCAGCGTCTGTAACACTGAAGACCCCCCCACTTCCCCTCCATAACAAGCACCTTTCGCACAATACGCGTTTAGCGTTGCAACCGTCTGTATATGCGAGGTCGGCTAGACAGACCTACGACGCCCAGCGGTGCGCTTCCAGTTCGCCAGTGAGTGGAACGTCGCTGCTAGAAGCTTGTCGCTAATGCTGTGCACTGTGTTCTTTCTAGCGTCTAGGGTAGAGAAGTTTATATTTTGCCATGCTTTATATATCAAATTATTGATATATCGTACCTGTTTGCGATCTCCTTCGCGCTCGATAAATCCTGGATCGACTGTATACCTCGCAAAAATGGATCTCCTTTAAAGGGACACTATGATGTGATACTAAGTCTAGTTACATTGATAGACTGGCGTTGCGTGAGAGCAAATAT